>JACXGI010007889.1:0-35451 GCA_016801175.1 Esox masquinongy
CCCCTCTGAGCCTGGGTCCTCTCTAGGTTTCTTCCTAAATTTCGGCCTTCTTAGGGAGTTTTTCCTAGCCACTGAAATTCAACACTACTGTTGTTTGCTCCTTGGGGTTTTAAGGCCGGGTGTTTTGTAAAAGCACTTTGTGACAACTGCTGATGTAAAAAGGGCTTTATAAATAAATTTGATTGATTGATTGATAGTAAGTGATGGCCATTCAAGGCTTCATTACCGTTCTTCTAGCAGCAGGATATTATGCTAGCAGCGCTAACTCAAAGCCATCATTGAAATTTATAAGGCAATGTAGTTAACAATCTAGTCTGTATATTTTATGTTTAATGTCCATTCCAATGTTATTATATTTTTTTTTCACAGACTAGATTGTTTACTATATTGCCTTGTAAATTTCAATGATGGCTTTTATTGTGATAACAAAAATCAGAGTGCTGCCAGCATAATATCCTGCTGTTAAAATAATGCTAATGAAGCCTCGATTGGCCATTACTAAGCGTAGTGGTTAGAGATGCGGACTGCAGAACAACAGATCCCGCGTTCGACTCCCGTCACAGTCAAAACACATTATGCCTCAGGATTTGTTCAGGACAGACAGTAGCTACGTCATAGGAAGCCTAAAATAAAACAGTTCTGGTTGATATTAGGATTTGTTCACGATAGACAAACACTTCGCTGGCTACACGATTCTCTCGTCTTTTCACTTGACGAAAAATTCTGTTATCGTCACCAATATTGATAAATACTGTATCAATGTCATTCACAAATGGCTAATTAACTGTTAAAACGGCCAGTGGCAAAAGAGGATTTGTTCACGATAGACAAACACTTCGCTGGCTACACGATTCTCTCGTCTTTTCACTTGACGAAAAATTCTGTTATCGTCACCAATATTGATAAATACTGTATCAATGTCATTCACAAATGGCTAATTAACTGTTAAAACGGCCAGTGGCAAAAGAGGATTTGTTCAGGATAGACAAAAACTTCGCTGGCTACAACCTTCAGTAGCTACGTTATAGGAAGCCTAAAATGAAACTGTTTAATGTTATATTGCGACTATTTATGGTGGATTATCGAATTGTGTTTTAGGATTTGTTCAGGATAGACAAAAACTTTGCTGACTACACGATTCTCTCATCTTTTCACTATATTGATACAGTAGCTAGTTATTGTATCATTGTCATTCACGAATGGCTAATAAGCTGTTAAAACAGCCAGTGGCAATAGCCATACATTTCATAGATGCTATTTGGTGTGGAGGTAAACTTAATAAGAAACATTACTCAGTTTAACACAATGGTAAATGGTGTCTAACGAAATATTCAAACTTGGCGTGATGTTAATGCGTGACAAAATTATATAATGTCAAGAGGCTGTACCGACACCCAGCAAATGTATAGCTCTGTGGCGTAGTGGTTAAAGACGCAGCCTTTCATGTGTGCGACCCGGGTCCGAATCTCTTTTCAATAAAATGAATGAACAAAACCAAACAAAATCTGGCTAGCACATCCATAGATGCAAGATCTTAACAAAAATGTAAAGAATCATTATGGCAATGTCCATATTATGATGATCACTTATTCTTGTTTAGAAAAATTAGCATGTCCACGTGCTCCGGGAGTAGACGAGTAGGCTTACGTAGTCTGTTGACTATCAGGCCTGCAGCTGAGAAAACCCTTTCAGCCCATAGGCTAAAGATGTTGCCGAAATGCACAGGTGTGCTTTCGCTAGCTGTGAGTACTTGGCCGCCAGATTTGTTTAGTTCATAAGAAATAACCCGTCATTACTGCCACCAAGTGAGTCAATCGGTAGTACAGAGTTTTTTTTGTAACTTTCATAAGTTAGATTAACTTGTCGATAAATGCCATCCTTGTCGAAATGTTGACAATTTGGCTATTTATTCTCACCCCTAGAAGCTATATTTTAGGGAGATTCAGGTCCTTCTTAACAACGCAATGCAGTACAATGATCTAACTACGCCTACAGTGAGCCAGTGCTAACCATTTCTGTTCATATAAGGGCCTGTTGGGCTACGGCTGGTCCTGCATGTCTGTTGAACATGACTCACATTCAAACTAGGAGTGTTATTTACACTTCATTCATGTGGGCTTACTAATGTAGGCTACCAGCTCACATTTGTTGCCTGTGTTTCAAGCATAGTACTTGTTTGACTTGTTATGTACCTTCATTTGAGTGCCTCATTTGCAAGGATTTTAAGGTTGCTCTTAGACTTGGTAAAAAGAGGGTGGCGAATCATAAGGCCTGTTGATGAAGATTCCAAGCCCTCTATAAACTGTAAGTGCAGCAGTACAGTTGACTTTACCCTTCGATACCGTAGATTGCAGGCATGTTACATAATTATTAGGATTTATAATTTCCATGGTAATTTGGAATGTCTAGTCAATGAGCATTATAGGTGATGTAGTTATAATGTTGTTATTGTGAGCCCAGTGTAGCTGAGTTGGAAGACTATGGTGCTTACAACGTGAGGGTAGTGGGTTTGATTTCCATAGGGGACCAGTACAAAAAAACATGAAAATGCATGCCCATACATATGTTGCTCTGAGTAAAATCATTTGCCAAAATATTTAAATGTAAAAAGGTGTCTTTGTGAATTTACAGTATGTTAATTTATGTATGGTTCCGCTGTATCTATTGTGCAATTCACGGTTATTACCAACCTTGGTGAAGATGAGCAAAACAGAGTATGGAGAAATTTCATTGTTGCTTATTAGCTTGATTTAACACTCAAAATATGCAAAAAAAACCAACTTATTAATTGAGGTAAAAATGTCAAATTGTTTCCTGTTTCACTGGAAATTAGGTGACACACATGCCAAACTACCTTAGTTATCTTTCAACATGAAGATAAGAACACACAAATTGAGACACAAGGTTGTGGACCTTAGTGAATTAGGAAAAGGAAATTGATACACCCCAAACAATACCCATAATTAGGGCAATAATATATTTTTTAAATAAATTGCTATGATAAACCTGCCTGGGAGAGCAGTATATATTGCACTCTTCCACAGTGAGCAGAGAAGGTAAAAGGACAACAATTGGAAAATTGCTAAAATTGGTTGAATCCTGGGGTCACAACGCCTCCAAAACTCCAATTGGACACCACCTCCAAAATCTACCTCAATTAAAGGTTATTTAGTGTAAAATAAAGCTGATAAAAAACATTTATTTTAATCAGTATTTTTTAAGGATGCCAATAATCTAGTAGAGCACTATCAGTTATACTGTATAGATTGCATGTTGTTTGCTGGAAACATCATACGTGTCACCTATGCTCCAACTGCACTGGATAGACCCGTTCTGACCCAGACCTGAAACCTGGCAGGATAAAACAGGCAGCATGACAGCACAGAAGGAAGTATGACAGCACAGAAGAGCATCCTTACAAAAGCCAGCATCCCTGGACAAAGAAATGGGATCCTCCCAATAACCAGCAGAGGAAATGGATTCTCCCAACAGTCAGCATCAATGAACAGGCATTCTTACTGCACATAGGGAGTAGATCCTATCAACTGCTAGACATAAGCACGGAATTGAAAGAATTATATATTTTTTTGTTTTATTGTCATATTTGTTTTAAATTGTGATGCGCCGCCACAGAAAAAAATATTTTTACCTAGCTGAGCATAATTTACATTCAAGCAGTTTACTATCGCACGAGCGTAAGAGCAGAGCAATGTCCTGTACCCGATGTTCGGAGTATCAAACTGGCGAGTGATGTCAGAGAATCGTAACTGTCTGTGCAGTAAGTCAGTAAGTGGCTGTCACATTTATATAAAGAAGGTAGCCTACCCATCGTCTGAGCCACAATTAACCAAAGGTAGCTAGCTAGCTAACTGTCACAACTCGATAGCTAAAATCGGCTACAATTGTTTAGCGTCATGCAGGCAACATTAGAGATTCGGCAGCAACAATCGTATTTTGCCTTCAAAATAAAAGTATGTGGTGAAACCATAGACTAAAACAATATGGACGTAGTAACCGTGACGTCACCCATGGGTGTCTGAAGACACGTTTTGAAGCTCATTTCAGGCTGAGATGGCCGTCGCTGTCTTGGCAGCGCGTCACTAGGCCTAACTACTGGATAACCAAAAGTGGGCAAAGAGGTGGGGCGTGGGCGCAGCTGAGGTGCCAGCCAGCGGTGCCTGGCTGCTAAAACAACGCCCACCTAGCGCGACATTACTAAGTTAGCAAAGGCTAAGAAGCTAGGCTAAATGCTACCAGTATGCTACTCTGCGTTGCTAGTGATTGCTAGCCGGGTGTTGGTAGCCAGTCACCGTAACGTTACCAGCTTACACTTGAGGCAAGTTAACCTGAAACTATACAACAAAACGTAAATGCTTAAAATGCTTCAGCGTTTTTTAAGATATAAATGTGGTAATTTTGCAACTCTAGATTTTGTCGAGACAATAGACTGTAAAAAATAGGTCGAGACTTGCAGATTATATAATAGATTTTCACATAACTAGTTATGAGCACTGTATGGTTACGAGTCGTTTATTTGGATGTCACTTGATTATAACGTTACTTGTCAGTGAATGGATATAGCTGAGGCAATACCAGAAAGGACAAACCGCTAGGAGTGATACGAGTGACAGAGCCAGCACCACACTTGTCACGCAATAGCCCACGCCCCCTAATTATAAGACTTAATTAAATTTAAACGGATGAGTTATAAAAAAAATTCACCCCCCTCACCGTTGTCACAACGGGGAAATAAGCAATATACACCAAAAACATTTTTTGAACCAGGCATTAAACATGTTTATTTCTGCTGTAAAGTTGGGCATTTTGCAATAGAGATCTATGGAGATTGCTCCCTTTTGCAGCCAGCCTCAAGAGGCCATTCGATGAATTGCAGTTTTTGGCACTTCCGGGTAGGCTTCATTTTTTCAGCCTCGGAGTTTGCCCCTTGCGTGAAACGTTATATATCTTCGGCAGCAAATTCAAGTTATTTTATTGTGCCTTCAAAATAAAGGTCTGCGGTGTATATATAGTGTGTATTCAGTACATTTTCAAAGGAAAAACTATGTGGGGAAAAATAGAAACGAAACAAAATTACTTTTTCAGTAATACTTTACATCAGATAAAGAATATCAGGTGGACCACATTTAGAAATGGTTAGAGCTTAAGTGAGTTAATGTCGAGGACATTACCAATGTAAAAATAATCCTATTTTGATGTTATTGTTGTTAATCTGCTTGTGCGCATTACCTTTGGAGAGGGATTGTGTCATAAATCCAAGCACATTATATTGTCCCTCACCACTGTAATGTACAAGTGATTCTTTTATGGCGGAAGAACTATTCAGTGCCGCAGTGAATGTATTGTATAAAATACTCAGGAGAGTTTGAAAAGTTTGAAAATAAGAGCTCGCTCTGCCAGCTCCACCTCCAAAAATGAAATGTAATTTAAGTAAGTTTACTAGTTGCACTGTATTGTACTAGTATCTTTTCTGAAAGTACTTACTAAAATAAACTTCAGGATATCTTTTTGTTTATTTGTTTGTGTATAAAACTGAATCACAGAAAAATAAAATGGAAAAAATTTAATTTTGAAAAAAATAAAACGGAATTGGCCAAAAAATAAAACGGATTATATAGGGCCCTACTTATGGGAGTAAAATTTTCAAAGCTATCCCAGAACCAACCAACCTCTTCAAAATGGAATGACTTGATGCGTTTCTCTTTAAATGTCAGAATTAAATTGCAATTTCAGGAGGTTGCCTATAAACTATGAACCTTTTACATACATTAACCACTTTCCTTCCACAGTTTTTATGCAAGCCATAAAAAAGCATGACAGATGTGGTGGAAAAAGGAAGTAATGTTAAAATATTGTTATTGTCTACAGATAATTTGTCCCACATGGTACAAACATCTTATTGTGTTATTGGTCTTCATTTTCAAATATTGATGAAATAACCATGATATCGTCATGATAAGTCTACTTGTAATCACACAATGATTGTTTTTTGGTCCTCCCATCACAACTACAGAAAACGGTAACACTGAACTAGCATTACCGACTACAGTAGTTAATATGAAGGATGACTGTGCATAGACATAAACAAACGGTTACAAATTATAACCCTTATTTAAATAATGATTTACGAACACATTAACTAACAGTGTGTTCTGTCATTTGTTCAGGTTGACACAAAACATGAATTAATGTCATTTTTGCGGGAACACACTCTTGACAATCAAAAACAACACTCCGGATGTTTTCTTAAGGTTTTATATAATTGCATTTTGTAACTGTATTGTTTAAGAACTTTGCAATTGTTGCACTGTAAGGGGTAGTGTTTAGCTAGTGCCTGTTAGCTGATAGTTAGCTTCAGTTAGCCGTCAGCTGGCTTCGGTTTGTTTCGTAGCTAGCTCCAGTAAAGTGTTTGTTAGTTTCGGTTAGCATTTTGCTAGCTTGCTCAGCCATGTTCTGTTCGTGTTAACATGAATGTCATTTGCTGCATTGACTCATCCTTTTACTATACAGTTGTGCTCAAAAGTTTGCATACCCTTGGAGAATAATATATGTACCATTTGTAAAGAAAACATGAGTGAACATGAACCACACGTTTGAGATCTCCCCAGAGTGGCTCAATGATTTTAAGGTCACGAGACTGTGATGGCCACTCCAGAACCTTCACCTTTTTCTGCTGTAACCACTGGAGGGTCAACTTGGCCTTGTGCGTAAGGTCATTGTCGTGCTGGAAAGTCCAAGAGCGTCCCATGAGCAGCTTTTGTGCAAAAGAATGCAAATTGTCTGCCAGTATTTTCTGATAACATGCTGCATTCATCTTGCCATCAATTTTCACAAGATTCCCTGTGCCTTTAGAGCTCGCGCACCCCCAAAACATCAGTGAGCCACCACCATGCTTCACAGTGGGGATGGTATTCTGTTCACTATAGGCCTTGTTGACCCCTCTCCAAACTTAGCTCTTATGGTTGTGACCATAAAGCTCTATTTTGGTCTCGTCACTCCAAATTACAGTGTGCCAGAGGCTGTGAGGCATGTCAAGGTGTTGTCGGGCATATTGTAACCAGGCTTTTTTGTGGCATTGGCGCAGTAAAGGCTTCTTTCTGGCAACATGACCATGCAGCTAATTTTTGTTCAAGTATTGTCATATTGTGCTCCTTGAAACAACCACACCGTCTTTTTCCAGAGCAGCCTATATTTCTCCTGAGGTTACCTGTGGGTTTTTCTTTGTATCCCGAAAAATTCTTCTGGCAGTTTTGGCTGATAGCTTTCTTGGTCTAGCTGACCTTGGCTTGGTATCAAGAGATCCCTGAATTTTCCAATTATTAATAAGTGATTAAACAGTACTGACTGGCATTTGCAAGGCTTTGGATATCTTTTTATATCCTATTCCATCTTTATAAAGTTCCATTACCTTGTTGCGCAGGTCTTTTGACAGTTCTTTTCTGCTCACCATAGCTCAGTATCTAGCCTGCTCAGTGCATCCACGAGAGCTAACAAACTCATTCACTATTTATACACAGACACTAATTGCAATTTAATAAGCCACATGTGTGGGAAATCCACCTTTAATTGCCATTTTCACCTGTGTGTGTGAGACCTTGTGTGTCAGTAACAAGGCCAAACATTCAAGGCTATGTAAACTTTTGACCAGGGCCATTTGGGTGATTTCTGTTATCATTATGATTTTAAAAAGGAGCCAAACAACTATGTGATAATAAATGGCTTCATATGATCACTATCCTTAAATAAAAGACAGTTTTTTTGCATGATCAGTCATATTTTCAAAATCAATGCCAAAATTTCCCAATTTCTGCCAGGGTATGCAAACTTATGAGCACAACTGTATTTTATTGCACTAGGTGAACATGAAGGTATTTTACACATTAGTACAACATAACAGCTAATGGTCTAATCCAGTCTTAAATGTTTACATGATGAACATGTTTTAGAGTCTCATAGGGAGATAAAGTGTGTAAAAGTAATTTACACAGTGAGTGAATTTAGAGTAAAGTGTAAATGTTTTTGAGGTATTAATGTGAGGAATGGGAATTTTAATAGTAATAAAAGAGTAATAAAAGCCTGTCACGATGTGTGTAGTGGTGGAGATGAGGAACCAGGTGTAGGCAGAGCGGCGGTCGATGTTGGTTTTTAATACAAACAAAACACAGAGCACAAACAAACTGAATCGAAACCAAAGGAATAACTAAAACGAAAAACCACTCACCACTGACGAGACAGGGAAACAATAACCGACAATTGAGGGGAGCAGAGGAAAAACATTTAAACACATACTAATGACTTAATTGGGACCTGGTGTGAGTGACAATTGGAGACAAGACAAATGAAGGAGTCGGGGGTGAGTTCATTAACAATGGGAATCCGGGAAAAGCGGGAGATAACGGAGCTGTCCGTCAACTCACCGTCACAAAGCCAAAAAACTAGGATGAGTAATAAACATAATCCTGAGAAATCAGGAAAAGCTAAGTTTTCCGTCTCATCATTTATCCAGTTTTCCAGGAATGATTACCTGCAACACCAGTCCCAAAATCGGGACCTGTAACATGCCAAGCCCGTAATTGCTGTAAAAGCACTTTGTGAAAACTTCTGATGTAAAAAGCGCTTGACAAAATTAAATTTGATTGATTGATTGATTGATTCATGTTCATTATTTGACTTGCCTGTTTCTATCAAAACTCAGGAGTAGACCCAAATGCAGAAACAGGAGGCAGGAATAACCATTAAGGGTTATTATTGCACCTGAATCAGCAGGCAAACATCTGGTAGTTTAAACAGGCAGGGGTTCCGTACACAAGATATCTCGGCAAAGGTACAGACAGACGATGAGCTGGAGAGTTAGTTCGATCAGCAAGCAGTGGTTCAAGGAATACTGAAATGGACACTGGAAACACTGGAAAACAAGGAAGTGGGAATGACTTGAGAAACACACAAGACAAACTGGCAACAGGGACATGGAAAAGCACAGCTTAAATACACATGGGATAATGGAAACATAAGAGACCACTGGTGGGGGCAGACTCCATCAACATAAAAAGATCTCCATGTGTCCGCAGTTATTGACTTACAAATTGTTTTTATAGAATTTTAGTAAATCCTGTCATTCTTAAAGGAAGGAATGTGTGCTATCACTAGTATTCTAAGTATTAATACCGCATTTCTACATAACACCAAAACTTTAGTTCATACTCCATTGGCCCACTGAATAGCCAGTGATCTGGAATAAAGCATTAATAGCTGATGCCTCAATATTTGTTAATTAGTTGTGTCCACTTAGTAAGTAAAGTGATGAATTATCTTACATTAATAATGAATAATGTCCCATTGGTACAGTAGCTATAAACCATTAGTGACTGAGACTTCACCATTAATTAATTATTTTTGTGTCCCCCAAAGTGATGAATTATCCGACCTTAACAATGACTAACTAATGACCCATTGGTAGCCATAAACCATGTATTACTGATAGTTCACTATTAATAAATATAAGTCAATGAACTATCATTATCTAGCCTACCTTATTAATAATGGTTACCCCACTGTAATCATATTAACACATGTATGATGTTATGAATAGTTTATATAACCTAGCCTATTGTTCATGCAAATAACTAGGTCCATGAATGCATGTCCTGTATCTATGTCTGTGTATCTATATTTAAAAGTGGTTACATTTCTACATCACCATCTCTTAGTTTTATAGTAAACTAAGTGGCATAGGTGCTGTTTAGATGGGTTCAGAATTAAAGAATAGGCTCCTGGTTTTTCAGCTGAAGCTAGTCTAGAAAATACAGTTCCATGACCATGTGATCACAGACTTCGATTATGATGCTGATGTCATATCATCAAAAGGCCCTGGTTAAAAGTAGTACACACCACGTCTTGTAAAATAATGGACTATCTCCATTATCTGAGCCAGTTCAGGCTCCTCCACCTTATTCCTCTAGACCAGTTTACCAGGAATGTGGTGAACAGAGTTCCTAAGTATGTTCTGGGTCTATGGCTTATCAATCAGATGACTGGAAGACCACCCATATCTGGAGTGGATCCCTCCCAAAACAAGGTTTGTTTGGCCTCATTGTTAATGAGTAGTCTGAAATGGCAACCTATATGCTATAGAGCGCACAACGGGACAAATGTTGATGTTAAAGGGGATTATAATTTACTTTATATATGTATTTGCTGGGATTTTTTAATATGCCTCCCTCTGCATGTCAGTACCAGTTCAACACAGCCCCTGCCACCTTCCAGTCAAACTCGGCGATGGAGAAGATCAGGATGATTTCAGGGACTGGACAGAGGGGCCCCAGATACTAACAACAATGTTCTATGGCAGAATAAAGTCCCTTGTCATCTGGATGAGCAGCCTGTGGAAATTGATTTTGTGGATAACAATCAATCAACATTTGCTAGCAAGACAAGAGTCTGGCCTAGCCAATCACAAGTTACTACCAAGACAACAGTCTGGCCTAGCCAATCACAAGCTAGTATGAAAACTCGAGTCCAGAGCTACGACCAGGACAACAGTCTAGCTCTGCCCATCAAAAGCTGTTACTTGCTGATCGTTCTCCCATCAGAATGAAACCAAATTTTGGCCATCCAGCCAGATAGCCCACAGCCAGGCAGCTATGAGCCAAACAGCAATGTCCACAGCCAAATGGCAGCCAGCACTAAGAGAAGTGTTGGCAACATGATGAAAAAAAGACTTATCCAGAACTACATTCCAAAAAAAAGGAAGGTGTAGATTTCTTTCCACAAAATGAAGGGATAGTGTAAAAATACCCAGTCCAGCACAGACATTGATTTGTAGATAACAGCAAAATACAATGTGGAAGCAAAATAATTACTTTTTCAAATAGATAAATAAACAGCCTGGCATGTACTGTATGTTTGATTTGAAACTGAGTTCAGTATTCTTTTGCATTCTCCATTTGGTTACTATACACCCTAAGCACATTGAGAATCTTTCCGTAATGAAAAACTCAAACTCAACATTTGATCACGCCTTTTCAGAATGAACCTGGAAGCCCCACAATCCCGAGAAAGATTACACTAAGCTGTATGCTTGAGCACCCGTGTATCTTCTCCAAGACTAGATTCAACATCATTGAGTTTGCCTTGAGTTTGTCCCTGGACTATATGGACTTTTTTCCTAATGTTATTGAAACAACATGACACTGCCCCTCAGGTGGATGTGAATCCCAGTAGAACAGAACAAAGAGCCACTTGCGCCGTACATTGATATTAGTTAGAGGGTTGTTAGCGCAGTTATAGGAGAGAGTTCATGCTTCCTACAACAGAACCAAACATTCAGCATTGGTCTAAATTTTAAGTTGGCTTTGAAATGTAAAATGCAAAGTGTATTTAAGATTAACAGTAAAACACAAAAATCTATTAAATCACATTCAGCCTTAATTGTATGCCAGAGGCAACACTGCAGTAATATTATCAAATGCTTTATTATTGCAATTATTCTAGTCAAGACAAAAATATTTCTGAATTATGCCTCCTTGAAGTAGCACATGTTAAACCTTGGCACAGAATAAATGTCTGCAGGAATTTATTGCATTAATACTACTTAGCTTTTTCTCACAAAACAACCTCTAATATTCCTACACATGAGGTACAAATTGTATTCTTAAATTAAAAGTTTTGGGGAGCAGAAAAAGGCTTTACTGACAAACTTTTTAAACTATCCCTTTAATGAATACACACAGCATCAGAAAGTACATCAAGTACCTGGAGAGTTTTAATAAATACCCGGTTGCCATTGCCGGGTGGTTGATCCTTCACCACAAGAGGATCATTTAGCTAGCATTTAACCCGAAGCCATAGAGATGTTTAGATATTGCATCTGTTTATATTAGTCATTAGAGAGTATGTGAGACCATGAGGATATTTTCATGTGGACAAATGAGAAATGTATACTTCCGATGTAATTTCACCTAAATTCAACAAGGTTTTCATATTAAGAGTTAATTTTTGTTTACCATGATGGCCGAAGGCATAAAAATTCAAAGACAATCACTTAGTTGCACATGAAATACAATGAAAACAGTCAAAACCATTTTGAACAGTGGTGTAAGGAAGAGGTCAGTAAATACCTTATACATATTTATCGATGGATAAGATATATATGTGATCACCATATGAGGTGATACTTATAATACTTAACACATTTCCAACCGGCTGAGTAGAAAGTATAGATATCAGTTGACCAGGTTATTGAGAAGGATTAAGTGGCAAAACGCGGGGTGCCTTCAGTGGTGACGTACAAGACTGGTACCTTCAGTGGAGATGTACAAAGCAGGGTGCCTTTAGTGGTTATGTAGTTCCTTCTGGTCACCATAAGCCTCTAAATGTTTTATGCCCCAACAGCATACATATTAAAATCAACAAAGACATTGTTAATCCCATCTCTGCTCCAAAACAGATTCATACTCACATGATAGAGTGGGTTCATTAATTTGCAAGAATGTATCAAAGAATAGGAGCAAATGGATTTGGTGCTCCATGCATGGGAAAAAATGTATTGACAAAATAACAACTTCTGAAGTTCTAAAAATAGCTGGCTAAGACATGAAAATTGTAATATACACTACCGTTCAAACGCTTGGGGTCAGTTTCCTTGTTTTCCATGAAAACTTACATGAAATTAGTTTGAATAGGAAATATAGCAAAATTAATAGGAAATATAGTCATTGAAGGTGAGAAATAATGATTTTCAATTAAAATAATAATTGTGTTCTTCAAACTTTGCTTTTGTCGAAGAATCCTCCATTTGCAGCAATAACAGCCTTGCAGACCTTTAGCATTCTAGCTGACATTTAGTTGACTTAAAGAGATTTCAGCCCACGCTTCCTGAAGCACCTCCACCCAAGTATGATTAACTTGATGGGCACTTACGTACCATATGGTCAAGCTGCTCCTACAGCTCAATAGAGTTGAGATCCGGTGACTGTGCTGGCCACTCCATTATAGACAGAATACCAGCTAACTGCTTTTTCCCTTAATAGTTCTTGCATAGTTTGGAGCTGTGCTTTGGGTCATTGTTCTGTTGTAGGAGGAAATTGTCTCCAATCAAACAACATCCACAGGGTATGACATGGTGTTGCAAAATGGAGTGATAGCCTTCCTTCTTCAAGAACCCTTTAACCTGTAAAAATGTCCCGCTTAACCACCACCAAAGCACCCCCAGACCATCACATTGCCTCCACCATGCTTGACAGATGGTGCCAAGCACTCCTCCAGCATCTTTTCATTTGGTCTGCATCTCATGAATGTTCTTCTTTGTGATCCGAACACCTCAAACTTAGATTTGTCTGTTCATAACACTTTTTTCCAATTCTTCCTCTGTCCAGTGTCTGTGTTCTTTTGCCCATTCTTTTTATTGGCCAGTCTGAGATATGGCTTTTTCTTTGCAACTCTGCCTAATGGGCCAGCATCCTGGAGTCACCTCTTCTCTGCTGATGTTGAGACTGGTGTTTTGTGGGTACTATTTAATGAAGCTGCCAGTTGAGTACCTCTGAGGCATCTATTTTTTAAACTTGACTAGTCAAATGTATTTGCCCTCTTGCTCAGTTGGGCACTGGGGCCTCCCACTCCACTTTCGATTCTGGTTAGAGCCAGTTTGCGCTGTTCTGTGTTGTACGAGATCTCGTACAGCGTTGTATGAGATCTTCAGTTTCTTGGCAATTTCTTACATGGAATAGCCTTTATTTCTTAGAACGAGAATAGACTGACAACAAAGAAGAACATTCTTTGTTTCTGGCCATTTTGAGCCTGTAATCAAACCCCCAATTGCTGATGCTCCAGATACTCAACTAGTCTGAAGAAAGACAGTTTTATTGCTTCTTTAACCAGCACAACAGTGTTCAGCTGTGCTAACATAATTGCAAAAGGGTTTGTAATGATCAGGTAGCCATTTCTTTCGAAAACAAGGACATTTCTAAGTGACCCTAAACTTTTGAAAGGTAATTTGTTTATATATTATTTAAACATTTTTAAGCAGGTTTGTCATGAGATCAAATGTGTCTTTTACCAGTGAGCATTGCATAAACAGAAATGTAATCAATTCTAAATTAAGCAGATGTCTCAAAAATGGTTTCATGCAGCTAAATTGACAACAAGAATAGAAAGAGTATTCTAAATAGACATAATATAAAAAAACATTTATAGTGGTGGACACTGGTTAGAAGGGTGTTGGTGCAAATTGACGGACTTCCGGGGGCAAAATAATCGATTTTAACGTGCGTGGCGAGGGCGGAACGTATGACGTCGTCGGCAGACGCTTGGTAGTGTTTATTGTTCCTTCCCTTCGAGTGAAAGGAGGCTAGCAAGGCGAAGCGCTAACGAATACCGAGACGTTTACACTGGCCATTTTCATACGGTTTCTAGGAGCAGAGACACAGTAAAACGGCCAAGGCAGGTTGACACAGGACCCAGTGGCCATGGCATATGCATACCTCTTCAAATACATCATTATCGGAGACACGGGTAAGCAGTCACTGATAGCAAAGATAGCTAACGTAACGACAGCTACCTGGCCAGCTAATAGCATAGCTACCCACAGCGGCTATATTTTATTTCCGCAGTGTTGGAGAGTCCAATGACGTGGTAAAAGCAGAGACGCAAGGGTGGGATGACAGACCGATTTCTTGGTTGCTAACATCGTTAATAGCTTGCCATAATAACTGCATTATTTTCCACCTCACATCGAATTATTACTGTCTGTGTACCGTTAGTTAGCAGGCTAATTTATTAACTGTTGACAACACATCCAACAAGCTGGCGGCCTATTGTCTTTCCTGCACTGTGCACGGAGGGTGGGGGTGGTAAACTAGCTAACAAGCAAGCAATGCTACTTACTAGCCAGCTAATAGGCTAACATTTGTTAACGTTAGCAAACTGTTACAGCGGTACATGTATACACGGTAGTTTAAAAGCCCCAACATAGGTGCATGCACAGACCAAGTATAAGCCTCCTTTGAACTCATTCACAACAATGTTTTGAGCTGTATTGCAAGCTTGTGTCGCTAGTCACAAGCAAGGCCACGAATCGTCCAGCTCCTTCGAAATGGCGTTTTACTGAATTTCTGTACAGTTGCCTATGAGTACCTCCATTTATGAATAATACCGTTGGGTTTTAGTTTTAAGTTACATTTCCACAGGTCTCCTACTGTCATTGTTGTACCTAGATGATGGCCTACCTAGAACTGTTCTGGAGGAAATATCCTAGATGCTCATAAAGAAAGCCTTTTCGCTTTTGCTATGGTTAGCTTTCTGGGTAGGTTTAGTTAGGTGTAGGCAACTTGTAGCTAATTACTTGTCAATAATACTTGTGCAAACGTGCTTGTTCATCTTATTTGGATTATTTGGATTTGTGCTAGAATTTATTAGTTTAGCATGCATCTACAAATGCATAAGGGTAGTGTCAGTTTGAGATTGGGCCTAATCACTTTAGTGTTTGAGCACTAAGGCCTATACTTTCAAGGGTGTACCACAACATTTAAAAGTAACAACATAGTGATGTACTCTCTTTACACATTAGCGACGGGAAGTGTTCCCTCAACATGGGAAGGCCAATAACATTAAGTATCCCAGGCCCATCCATAACTGCCAAAAGGGCAAACATTTAGTAGTAGGCTATGGAATACACCGACAGCATGTCTTATACGTCTTGTTTCAGATCCAAGAGACCAACCCAAATCTCAGCGTTATTTTCTAGGCTACATCCACCTGAATTTCCGCCTTGTTTTATTTGTCTAATCACTGTAGACTAGTGACTACTCAGGCCTGCAATTTCCTGACCCGGCACTAAGGTCAGGAGTTTTCCAATTGCAGGAAGAACTCCCAGCCGTCCTTGAGGCCATACATGGCTTTCCATGATGTCTAGTAGTGATCTATGGTTTTTCATATTATACCCTAGTTGTGTAATACGGACGTTGATATGATCGTCTCGAGGAGCACAGTCAACAAACATGTCACGGTTGTGAGTTGATTTGGGTGGCTGAGTTCTACGTAAGACAAGTGTAATGGGTAAGACCTGGACCAACTATATGAAACTAAAGATAGGGCTAAGAATTGTGTTCACATTTAAGTAGCCTAGACGTTCTGTATGTTAGATGCATCCCTTTAAGGGAAAAAGGCTCAACAGGTACATTTTCTGTTTTTCTGTAACTTGGTTGAGGAGCATCATGCAGTGTGGTAAATAAAATGTAAATACTCTGTGGTTCTTAAGCTCATGCAATAATATACAATTGCAATGATGTCTGTGGGAGGAAAAACGTAATGTCTTTGTAATATTGCAAACAGTTTTTGCAATTTCACCGCCATGGTTTCCAGCTTTAATTCAAGAATACCATAGTAAGTTAATGCTATAAAAACATGTAAATACTGATTCATTTTCAAGGGACACAATCTGTACTTATCTATTCTAAAAATATGGGTTTTCTCTTGCTGAAGATATGGTGCATACTGGGGGAAGATATGTTGCATACTGAGGGTAGGTGTCACTCGTGTTGTCCTCTCTGCATCTGATAGTAGGCCTACCAGTAAACAGACTTGTTTTGTTGCAACACGTCAAACTTGTGTCACCCCCCAGGCTTCACTTGGGGCTGTCATGTGACCATCCGAAACTCAATCTGAGGGTCACTCTGTGTTTCATGTAGCTCAGTTACATTTTACATGAGTCCAGTTTAAGTATGGCTGTCCAGGCTCTTTGAGTAGTTTGCCATACTGTTGTTTACTTAGCTAGGCTAAATCAGGAACATGTTATGATGGTAGAGCCCACCCCCCCAGCCAAAACAGGTGAGTGTTTTCCTCAGCCATCATAATCTAACATTTTCACCTGGATAAAGCAGCATCCTTCTGTATTTCCCACCAAGTGCTAAATCAAATTCTGTATTTCAGTATTAGCAAATGGCTATTGAATAAAACAGCTAATTTTAAAGTGCCATACGCATCATAAACTAAGACTGAATCACGCCTCAATGCATTTTGTCCCATTCAGTTCTCTTCTTATTAGGTTAATAAGCCTTTATCTTAGTTCTAAAGGCAAATCTTTGATTTGGCAGCCTTCTCAAATTGAACTGCACTGTATTGATTGCTTTACAATAATGACCTGACCACTAAAGCACCAAATGCAGATATCTATTCATTGCTAGAGGCTGATTGGCCAGCAGGTACATGCTAATGTTGTGTAACAGTGACATTGCTTTGTTGTTTCTTTACGTCCTTCGTCTCTTTCATCACCCCATCTTCCCTGCCTAGCAACGACAGTGGTAACCAATGGGAACACTAATGATAGGCTTCTCTGGTGTCCTAAAGGATTCCCCTGTTTGCATTATAACCATGTTGTATTGCACACAGGTTTTCACAGGTCCCTACTGCATGGCATGGCAGTTTGCTTCGCTGTCTGGGTTTCACATTTTCTCAAACACACTGTCTACTTTGTAATGAACTGAGTTAGCCACCCATCATTACTCTAAGTATTGCATTCATTATCTTTAGCACTGTTTATCATTGTTTTGTCACACAAAACAACCTCATTATCAGTCATGACATTTGAAATTTGAGAGTTGACATAATGGGTGAAATATTTTTATTTTTTGTCATCTCCTTATACAGGTTCTGTATAAGAACCTGCTAGAGGAAGACATTTCTTTTAAACGCACATCTACATTGTAAAAAATAAAAGACAATTTAACCAGTAACTTATTGTTTGATATGTATTATTATATTACTCTAAGTTTCTTGAACTTAAAAATATCATCCCAACCAGCTGCAATTGGCATTAGTAGTTTGTTCAGCCCTAGATTTATAGTTACTTGCTAAAAGTGACTATAAACTCAATATCCAATCTTAATCAACCACCGATGTATGGTTATGGAGATAAGCCCAGTAACGGGCAATAACTATAGTATATTGCCACTTTTTCATTTTTACGCTTTATTGCCTCTTCAGACCGTTCAGCCATTACCACAGGCATGCACTTCATACTTGTTAATACACATAACACTTTAATAGCTAATGTTACCTGCTTGTATAGCTTGTAATCGCACTTACTTTAACTAGCTAGCGCTTAGCAACTTCAGTGCAGCCTGCTAGTTAGTAGTGGTGTAATGGCCCGTAGTTTATCCATGATCCGTATGGTTCACTCCCCATGGGATTGGCACGCATGTGAACCTCGATGCAGAGTTTCAGTGAAAAGATGCACACAAGACAGATGCGTGCTGTGTTTTACTCTGAAGCCTGAACGTTGATTTGATTATTTTTAAAAAGCAAGTGTGTGTACTGTTCACGTGAACGGGGCATGTTAAATCCCAACAAATCAATCCTGGATACTTGCATTGCAAAAAGCAAAGAAGAAAAAAGAGCAGTGACCGCCATGGCTAGTGGAGGAGCTGAAGAATTCAAAGCTTCCCGGTTCATTTAAGTTTCAAATGTAGAAGCGTTTTGGCTTCCCTGTCGAATATGATGACGGAAGAAGGGTGGTGGACAACACCGCTACTGTGTATAGGCATTGTGCCACAAGAAAGCCATGATAATGGAAATACATTGGACATGGCCACACATTTAAAGCTTCATCACCCTAGTGTGTCAGTGACGGCAGCCAAGAGACAACTTCTCACCGCGGCATTTCAGCTGCCCTTTGCTGCAGAATCAGACCAGGCTAAAGCCATCACTAATCTATTGGGATGTTTACTGCTGCAGACATGAGGCCATACTCTGTTGTGGAAAACAAAGGGTTTAAAAATATGGTGAAAGTGCTTGAGCCACAGTATGAAATCCCCTCGCAGTATGAAGATAGTGCTAGATCTTTATGAATAGGAAAAGATCAAAATTGTCGACAAATTATCCAAGGCATCCTCTGTTGCCCTCACCACAGATGGGTGGACCTCTAGGACAACAGAAAGCTACGTGACTTTGACTGCTCATAGTACCACAGAGGAGTGGGAGATGCGAAGTCTGGTGCTACAGACACGCCCTCTATGAGAGTCACGCAGGCACAAATCTGGCGCAGGTACTGCTAGGAAGCAGTAGCAGAGTGGAAGCTGCTTTCTACAAGAAACTCAAGTGACCCTACTGCCCAGTTTCAGGAAACAATTGGTACTGGCCTAGACATGTATTTAAGTATTGGTCAAATTACAAAGAAAGAACATGATTTCTTGGCTGTTCAGTACCCTAAAATTGCCACTTTTTGCATCTTGGCAAAAATACATAAGAATGATACTAAGGCACCGGGACGCCCTATTGTTTCTGGAATTGACGCAGTAACGGCCCCATTATCAACCTTTGTTGATTCCTTCATTAGACCGTTTGCCGAACAACTCCCTCACATTGATAAGGACACCACCAGTATGGTCACTATTATTGAATCGTTTGATCCTCTTCCTGAGAACACCTTGTTAGTTACTTTTGATGTTGAGTCGCTATACACTAACATCCCACATGAGGGTGAAATTGAAGCTAACACTTTCATTTACACCGTGACCCGACTGAACGACCCTGCAGTGCGCGCATTGTCTCATTGGGTGAGATAGGACTTAGACACAATTATTTCATGTTCCAAAATCATTTCTTCATTCAGACGAAAGGTATGGCTATGGGATTGCCTATGGCTCCCAGTTATGCTAATTTGTATTTGGGTTATATGGAAAAACTGTACTTTCTTATTCCTCCCCCAATATCATTATTTGGAAATGTTACATTGATAATATTTTTGCCGGACCGCATAAGCGCAGCCGGCCAAGAACAGTGAATGTCTCTTAGTGAGTGAGTGAGTGAGTGACCCCTTGTTAAATAGCGTAGTGGTTAGAGATGCGGACCTGCAACCAATAGGTCCCGCGTTCGAATCTTGTCACAGTAAAAGCAAGTTAGGCATTAGGATTTGTTCCGGATAGATAAAAACTTTGCTGGTTACAACCTTCTGTAGCTATGTTATACTAAGCCTAAAATAAAACTGTTCACGGTTATATTGCGACTATTTCTGGTGTGTTTTCTTGGTATCCTTGCAGGATTTTTTGGGTAATATGGGCTAGATGAAAACCCTTAGGGCAGTAAGTGAGTAGGGGTTTCCACAATTCTCTCTTCTTTTCACTTGATGAAAAAGTCAGTTATCGTCACCTATATTGATAGTTATTGTATCAATGTCATTCACGAATGAAAGAAAAACGAACATTTTTGTGGCATGAAATAGTTTTGGCTGTGTAAAGTTCATATTCATTCTCACTAGAAATTGCTCAAATCCTATGACTCTTCCAAGTAGTAAGTTAGATACTAGTAAGCCTAATAATGGCTAATAAGCTGTTAAAATGGCCAGTGGCATAAGCCATACATTTCATAGATGCTATTTGTTGTTGAGGTAAACTTAAGAAGCGTTGGTCAATATAACACAATGCTTAATGGTGTATAGCGAAATATTCAGATTTGGTGTGATGTTAATGTGACAAAGTGATCTAATGTCGAGATGCTATACTGACATTGGGCAAACATATAGCACCATGGTGTCGTGGTTAAAGACACAGCCACTCATGTGGGAGACCGGGGTTCGAATCCAGTGAGTGCAACAACATTTCTTTTAATTGTGGGCTTGCCTGGTTCTGTGATGGAAAGGTGATGGTGAACCTAAAGGCATACCAGTCCTTCCTTAACTCTTGCTCTGAACATCTGTGTTTTACCATGCAGTCTGACACTAGACAAATTTGTTTCCTTGATCTTCTGATTATCTGTGATGATAATATTCTAGGGGTGTAACGGTACACAGAAGTCACGGTTTGGTACATACTGAAACTTAGTCATGATTTTGGTAAAGTGGAAAAAAACATGCAAAACATAACATATATTTTAATTCATTTCAAAGTTATAAAGTTTGCCCGTTGCCGCTGTATTTAAAGCATGCAGTAGGTTGGATTTTTTCTGTAAAAAAAACAATTACAGCATTTTGCAATTATTCACCGGTCAGAAAGCACCAATGCCCGATAGAGAATGACGTTCCGAATAAAAATATGAAAAATATAATTACCTGTTCTGAAAAGCGCTAACTCAGAGTTTGACATTATTCTTAGTCTTGCTAACATTAGCTTTGGGTTCCTGGTTGCAAGCTAATAGTTTTGCATGTTTTGCCAGTTTTTTTTCCACTGTTCTGAAATCGTACTAAACGTGACTTATAATTTTTGGTACGTATCGAACCGTACAGTTACACCCCTGTAATATACTATTTACTGATCTCTACACTAAACCTACAGATGGTAATACTTTGCTGAGAGTTGATAGCTGTCATACTACTCTTGAAAACCAATTTGCCCCAACAGCCAATTCTGTCATATCAAAATAATTTGTAAAAATAAATCTTAGACTTCGATAGAAACTTGAATATTATGCAGCGAAGATTCAAAGCAAGGGCATATAAACACAGTCAAATCAATACGGCTGTTGAATAAATTGCTAACATATTGAGACTGGATCTTTTCCGAGGACAGCCTCAAAAAAATAAATACTCTTGCCTTTTAACAACGCAGTATTCCAGATGCTCTGAACGATTTGTTCAGAAACATTTGCACATTCTTAGATCTGATGACAGTATCAGCAATGTGTTTTTGGACCCTCCATTGGTTGTATTCTCGCACGGCAGAAACAAACTCCAATTTACCTCCTCACGTTACCCCCACTCAACATCTGCAGTATATGCTATTGCTATTAGAATCATCCATTTTTGATTTGGAATGATAATGGCTTTTATCCACAAACAGCAAAATATCCCGATAAAGGGAGTCATTACCTGTTCAACCAAGGCAGTTTATCTGCTAACCTGTCCTTGCGGCAAGAAATATGTTCCCCATTGGGAGGATCTGGAAGGTGGTTTCCTTTTTCCACTGAAGCACAACAGGCGCTCGTGCCGAAGACCGAGCAAGACATGCTAGAGCTACCGTCCCACAAGCTCATACAGTATGTTGCAACAAGATTGAACTCCACCTATGTTGGAGTGCTACCTTGAGCCCGATGCAGGCGTATACTCTGCACTGACAGACAAGACCCTGAAAAAAAGACATTGGCACCTTGGCTGATGATGACTTGAAAGTGGCAGAGGAGGTCCTCCAGGTGCTCAAACCCCAATTGAGCAATGAAACTGCACCGTCTGTGTCCATGAGTCTGCCTCTGAAAACAAGGATTCTACAATCCATGGCCCCAAGTGAGGAAGACTGCACCATCACTAGAGATGTCAAGGCTGCCATTAAAGTGGACCTGAACCCCAGATACCCCCCTAATGTACAGGACTACCTTCATAGATCTACTACACTGGATCCAAGTCCCTGTCTCACCAAGACCCTGCCCTACGCCGGAGGACATATTGCAGTTTCACCACTGAGATTGTGGCCGCTGAAGAGGTAAAAAAATAAAAGAACTGAATTATATAAATAGACTAAGATTAGACTGCAGTATATGCTATTGCTATTAGAATGATCAATTTTTGATTTGGATGATAATGGCTTTTATTAAATGTTATTGTCACAATTATAGTTCTATGAAATAAATAAATAATTACTAAATGAATAGATCATGTCATTTTCTGCTGGGTTAAGCCACAGAGCTGACAGGAGCAGACTCAGAGGCATCTCCTCCACAAAAAAGTTGGCCATGAAGGAGCTTTTTGGGGAGACTTTTGCGAGCAATGACACAGGCAAGACATTTGCCAACACCATCAAAGAGGAGGTGGCATCCTACGGCAGCAAGCGGCATTCCAGTGGGTGGTGATCCACTGGCAAGGTGGTAAAGCAATTTTGCTATTGAGTATTGAATATTTTGTTTTAAGTTTTTATTTTGACATTGAAAAGTTCCTTGCTTTAAGTGTTCTTTAAGTAATAAATGGAAAGCAAAGTTATGTCCCTTTTTTTTTTTCTTTTTTTTTTTTGCTGATCCGAACAATGGTCCGATCTGGGACTGAAAACGGTGATCCGGACCGTGAGTTTTGTGATCCGTTGCACCACTACCAGTTAGTCAGCTAAGAAATACACTACCTTTCAAAAGTTTGGGGTCCCTTAGAAATGTCCTTGTTTTCGGAAGAGAAGCACAGTTTTAGTCCACTAAAGTATCATCAAATTGATCTGAAATGCGGTCTAGACATCGTTAATGATGTAAATAACTATTGTAGCTGGAAACCACTGATTTTTAATGGAATATCTAATATAGGCATACAGAGGCCCATATTCCGCAACAATCAGTCCTATGTTCTAGTGGCACATTGTGTTTACTAATCACAATTAGCCATTTAAAAGTTTATCATTTTAAATGGCTAATTGATCATTAGAAAACCCTTTTGCAATTATGTTAGCACAGCTGAACACTGTTGTGCTGGTTAAAGAAGCAATAAAACTGTCTTTCTTTAGACTAGTTGAGTATCTGGAGCATCAGCAATTGGGGGTTTGATGGCAGGCTCTAAATGGCCAGAAACAAAGAACGTTCTTCTTTGTTGTCAGTCTATTCTTGTTCTGAGAAATGAAGACTGTTCCATGTGAGAAATTGCCAAGGAACTGAAGATCTCATACAACGCTGTGTGCTACTCCCATCACAGGACAGTGCAAACTTGGCTCTAACCAGAATCGAAAGTGGAGTGGGAAGCCCTGGTGCACAACTGAGCAAGAGGACAAATACATTAGATGGTCTAGTTTGAGAAACAAATGCCTCACATGTCTTCAACAGGCAGCTTCATTAAATAGTACCCAGAAAACACCAGTCTCAATGTCAACAGTGAAGAAGCGACAAGGATGCTGGCCTGCTAGGCAGAGTTGCAAAAAAAAAAAGCTATATCTCAGACCGGCCAATAAAAAGAAAAAATTAATATGAGCAAAAATAACACAAACACTGAACAGAGGAAAATTAGGGGAAAAAATGTTATGGACAGACAAATCTAAGTTTGAGGTGTTCGGATCACAAAGAACATTCGTGAGAGACAGACCAAATGAAAAGACGCTGGAGGAGTGCTTGACGCCATCTGTCAAGCATTGTGGAGGCAATGTGATGGTCTGGGGGTGCTTTGGTGGTGGTAAACTGGGAAATTTGTACAGAGAAAACGTGATCTTGAAGGAAGGCTGTCACTCCATTTTGCAACGCTATGACATGATCCTGTGGATGGTGCTTGATTGGAGCTCATTTCCTCCTGCAACAGGACAATGACCCAATGCACGGCTCCAAACTGTGCAAGAGCTATTTAATGAAGAGCTGTCAGTTGGTATTCTGTCTATATTGGAGTGGCCAGCACAGTCACCAGATCTCAACCCTATTGTGCTGTTGTGGGAGCAGCTTGACCGTAGGGTACGTTAGAAGTGCCCATCAAGCCAGTCCAACTTGTGGGAGGTGTTAAAGGAAGCATAGGGTGAACTCTCCACAGATTACCTCAACAAATTGACAACTAGAATGCCGAAGGTCTGCAAGGCTTTTATTGCTGCAAATGGAGGATTCCTTGATGAAAGCATAGTTTGAAGGGCACTGTTATTATTTCCATTGAAAGTCATTATTTCTAACATTGTTAATGACTTGTCAATTTCCTATTCATTTTGCTATATTTCTTATTCAGAATAATTTAATGTATGTTTTCAATTATCAAGTTTCTAGAACAACTGATTTAATTTGATCAGATAGCAGTTTACTGTATTCAACAATGCATTGCGTCATTGCAATGTAAAATAACCTTTAGATCTTAGGATCAATGATTTTTGATCTTTGCGAAGGGGGTCAATCATTTTAAAGGACACTGACTCTCTGGGCCGATCACTGAACTAATTTTAAACCACTATGTAACGCTCTCAAAGAAAGGCTATAGGATTGTATCTTGCAAAAGTATTGGGACCCCTGTCTAATAAAAAAAATACTGAATTACAGAGTACATTCATTTCAATTTGTTTGGTATTTTATTTTGAAACACACTCAAAATCAATTATTGCAAGGTGACATTGTTTTGATGTTGGGGAATATTTGTATGAAAAATGCATAATTATTCAACCCACACACATTATTATATGATGGACCCTCTTTTTGCTGCATTAACAACATTAGTAACGTCCGTAGTCTTTTGGTAAGTACAGTTGTGCTCAAGTTTGCCTACCGTTGGAGAATTGGTAATATATGTACCATTGGCTATACTGTAAGGATGCAAATGACCCTGGTGCAGACAGATTGTCGTATATTACCAATTCTCCAAGGGTATGCAAACTTTGTATATGTACCCTTTGTAAAAAAAAAAAAAAACGAGTGAGCAGGCAACACACGTCTTATTTCTTATGGGATTCACATTCAACTGTAGGTCATAACAGAATGGCACAATCATAAAACAAAACATGGTAACAAAGAAAAAAATGAACTGACCCCTGTTCAAAAGTCTGGATACCCTTAGTTCTTAATACTGTGTGTTGCCCCCTTTAGCATCAATGACAGCGTGCAGTCTTTTGTAATAGCTGTCTATGAGGCCCTGAATTCTTGCAGGTGGTATAGCTGCCCATTCGTCTTGGCAAAATACCTCCAGGTCATGCAAAGTCTTTGGTTGTCTTGCAAGAGCTGCATGTTAAAGATCTCCCCAGAGTGGCTCGATGATATTAAGGTCAGGACACTGTGTTGTCCACTCCAGAACCTACACTTTTTTCTGCTGTAACCAATGGCGGGTCTACTTGGCCTTGTGCCTAGGGTCATTGTCGTGCTGGAAACTCCAAAAGCCTCCCTTGCGCAGCTTTGGTTTTTAATTTTCACAAGATTCCCCGTGCCTTTAGAACTCACACACTCCCAAATCATCAGTGAGCCACCACCATGCTTCACAGTGGGGATGGTATTCTGTTCACTATAGGCCTTGTTGACCCCTCTCCAAACGCAGCGCTTATGGTTGTGACCATAAAGCTCTATTTTGGTCTCATCACTCCAAATTCCTGTGTGCCAGAAGCTGTGAGGCATGTCAAGGTGTTGTCGGGCATTTTGTAACTGGAGTTTTTTGTGGCATTGGCACAGTAAAGGCTCCTTTCTGGCAACTCAACCATGCAGCTCATTTTTGTTCAAGTATCATATTGTATTGTGCTATTTGAAACAACCACATTCTTTTTCCAGAGCAGCCTGTATTTCTCCTGAGGTTACCTGTGGGTTTTTCTTTGTATCCTGAACAATTCCTCTGGCAGTTCTGGCTGATAGCTTTCTTGGTCTACCTGACCTTGGCTTGGAATCAAGAGATCCCTGAATTTTAACTTTTTAATAAGTGATTAAACAGTACTGACTTGCGTTTGCAAGGCTTTGGATATCTTTTTATATCCTTTTCCATCTTTATAAAGTTCCATTACCTTGTTACATAGGTCTTTTGACCGTTCTTTTCTGCTCCCCATGGCTCAGTATCTAGCCTGCTCAGTGCATCCACGTGAGAGCTAACAAACTCATTGACTATTTATATACAGACACTAATTGCAATTTAATAAGCCACATGTGTGGGAAATTCACCTTTAATTGCCATTTTCACCTGTGTGTGTCACTTTGTGTGTCTGTAACAAGGCCAAACATTCAAGGGTATGTAAACTTTTGATCAGGGCCATTTGGGTGATTTCTGTTATCATTATGATTTAGAAAGACAGCTTTTTTGCATGATCAGTCATATTTTCAAAATCAATGCCAAAATTTCACACTTTCTGCCAGGGTATGCCAACTTATGAGCACAACTGTATATAACCTACAAGTTTGTACACAGGGTTTAGAGTGACTGGTCAATTTTTCTTGGCAGATTTGTACCAAGTTATTCAGGTTGTTTGGACGAGGATTCAAGCAGGTCCTCTTTCTGTATTGCCTAGTATTTTTGCTCTATTAATTCCTCTATTGATGAGAAGCACCCACACAGCATGATGCTGTCACCACCATACTTCATTGTAGGGATGGTGATTTGGAGGCATGGGCACTGTTAGGTTTTGTTCTTGTTTGAGTAATCAGCTTTGAAAATAACTTTGGCAGGGCCTGAGTGTTATTATACAATTTCCATATCCTGATTATTGATCTAACTGCTCACAGGGATATCCAAAAACATTATTTGTAACCTTTTGTAATCTATGCATTTGTATTACTTTGTCCTTTTCTCCTGTAGAATACTATTTGGTCTTCATTTTCCTTTAGATTAACAGCATATCCAGTAATTTTGAACAGTGGGGGGTTTTATCCAGAAAATGTGTAAAAGCCATTTATATTTTTCTGTGTCAACAGCATAAGGGTTGCATACTTACGGAAACAATATATTTCAGTTTTTGTCTTACAAATATTTCCAAACATGAAACCAATGTCATCTTACAGTAGTTTAATTTCAGTGTCAATGTTCTGTTTGCAATTCAGTAAATGAGAGAGTTGGCACTGTATAGTGTCTTGCATAAGTATTGGAACAGTAAAGCATTTTTTGGTTTAATTTAGCTCTGTGCAAAACTGTGGTCCAGTGGTAAGTCAGGCTCCCTGCACATATGGGTTCAATACCTGTCTCGACCGTTCACCTCTCTGTCTCTGCTTCACCTGTTTCTCTCTGATTCCTACTGTCAAAAAACAAACAAATAAGGGAGTCATTGCTTAGTCATTGTTTCATTTAAAATCCAATGTGCTGGAGTACAGAGCAACCAAACTTTACTGTCTGAATACTGTACTTATGCCCTACACTGTAGATATAAAGGTGGACGTGTTTCTCTATATGAAATGTTCTATTTATAGTTTCTTATCAAGAGGCAAGTACTGGCTTTATATTTTACATGTGAAACATCTCAACTGCGTTGCTGTTGTTGGCTATTCGTGAAACTAACAAATAATGTGATTTAATATACTTGAGGCATTAATAAGTGAGGCTTTGATCTAACTTTAGGCTAAATAACAAGCACCTTTTGTGAGAAGTGGTGATCTAGTTGAGTTGGGCCTAATGGCAAGTAATGAAAGTAGGACTGTTAAGTCAACATATATTGTGTTAGTTAAAATGTAGCACTGGTTTTTTTGATGCTAAGGTTACAGACCTGGTTTGCGTGGCCGACTAACTCTCATTAATCATGCAAAAGGAGTGCCTGTTTGTTCCTGCATGTGGCTCTGTTTAACCGTTCCTGTTATTTGTTTTGCAGGTGTGGGGAAATCATGCCTATTATTACAGTTCACCGACAAGCGGTTTCAGCCTGTTCACGACCTCACTATCGGTAAGACTCCTCCGTAGCACACATCTCATTCTTCATTACAGCCTTGTGATTAAAAGGTGTCCTTCCTCTCTACGCTGCCTTGCTGCACTGGGGGGACCTCAATTAAATCATCTCGATCCACGTCTCAGATCCTCTCTCGCAGTGTTGTTCATGCCTTATTAAAGATTTTCATGATGCTCTCTTCCGGTGTAACCAGTGAAGATGGAGTTGAATTTGCATTAAGAATGAGCGAGATATATTAGCATTTTAATAGGATTTAATGTGTACTATTCCAGCCAGTATCTTAGCCGTCTTATCTACTACAATGTCTAAGCTGTAATCATTATTCATCTTAAGCTTTTTTGGGTGTGTTTGTGGATGAAGCAGGTGAGGAGGCTTATAATTTAGAGGGTTTTCGGTCTTGTGGTGGGTTTTTGGGTTTTTTGGCCATTGGTTGTAAAAGTGATGTTCATCGTGCTAAAACAGGTCCCTTAAAATTGTGTATTATGTCATATATGCCCAGATATGTACCCCATGTTATCAAAGCCATTTGCTTTTAAGCTTATACACATATGAAGAACATTATTTATCCAGCTCAAAATGTGAGGTTTTAAAAAATCTGCATTTTAGAAGGGATATCTTCCTTAAACAATCTTTAGTGTTCAACACTAAACTTAGTGAAGCTTTTTTATTGTAGCAAGCTAAATAACCAAACCACAAAAGGTAAAATTTTGGGGGTTCGTGTGTCGGAGATTTGGAATAAAGAACCAGCAATTGTGAAGGAAAATGCTGCTAATATAATACGTGTTGTGGCATTGATGGAGCGGCTTCGTGTTAGCTGTTTTGCACACACTATTCACATAGCCTTGCAAGCTGCTCTTAAATGTCCAGTGATCTCCAGCTTGCTTGGTCAGGTGAGGTGTATTTTTTTATTTTTATACTGACTTGACAGTAATGAGTTATTTTTAATGACATTGTTCAAATGTATCTTTCGTTCGAACAGTTTCCGGTGGATTTTGGTTTCAAATGCTGTCCTCCAGCTAAGCGCTCCGATCAACAGCTGTGTACTTTCGCTGCTAAAAATAGATCAAGCCATGCAGAATTATAGATACATGTTTAGAACTGATAATTGGATGCAGGTTACAATAATGAATGCAGGTAACTGATTGTCATGATACACAGCAGTTTAGATGTAAGAACACTCAGTTGTTGTTTTTTTAAAGACAAGTGAATGACTGAATCAATTTATATTTGTTGTTAATTTAAAAGACCATTTCCTTCATTTGAACGACTGGCAGCAGTTCTACAATAATACTGACTGTGTTCATACACAATATAAATGATTAGGGTTTCAGCAGTTCACTGGTGAAATCCTATTGTTTTTTAGCATTATTGTTATGTCTGCCGTTTTAAGGTGTGTTTTGCAGATTCCCGAGATATAAAATAGCACAAAAGGGCCCAAATTTGCATGGTAGTACAGGCCCATGGCCCACAACTTCTGATGCAATACCATGCAAATCGAACTCATGGTGGCACTGTCACAAGCCTCCAAAGTTGCACTTTTTGCAAGCTTGCTGCGTCCACCCCATGTGACCTAGAGTCCTGAAAATTGGTACATAGGTCTATCTCTTCACTAGGAACACTTTTGTCAATGGGACTCATAAATTCTGCCATGATGGATTTTCCGCCATTTTGAATTTGTGAAAAAGACTCCTATGGCACCAAGTGACTGATATTCATGTAATTTTGTATTCAGCATCTAAGGACAAAGGCCATCAAACGCTATATAAGCTAGGCCTGTAGGTAAAAAAAAAAACATGGCCGCTATTGACAAATGAACTTGTGCATGGGTGTGGTTTTGCATAAATATGCACAGAACTCCAACAGCCATAATGGTATTATAATTCTAATTGTTGCATATGTTGACAACCATGAGACGACAAAAGTGAGTGCAAACAATTTTCAATCCACCACACAGTGGCAATATTGGGAATTTTACATTTGCCAGCTCACCACCCTCACCTTGTTTGAGTTACAGCCCTGAACAGAGGTAGTTAAGTCCATCGCCTAAAATGGAACACATTTGCAATTGGGATCCATTAGCTTTTCCGTGAAGGTTTTTCAGCCATTTTTAAAACGCTACACCATATGGCACCAAATGACCAATATTCACATAACTTAATATTTGGCATCAATGGACAAATGTGTTTAAAATGTGTATATACCTGGTCAGTGAGACAAAAAACATGGCCGCTATTGACCTATGAAGTTGTATAGATGTGGTTTTGCACATATAGGCACAGAATTCCTACATGCTTAATCGGATTATATTTTTACTTCGTACATATGTTCACAATCTCTAGATGACAATGTGTGCAAGAACTTTTCATTTAATCACACGGTGGCGCTATTGAGTTTTTTGACATATGCAACCTTACGACGCTCACCCCGCTTGAGTTAGAGCCCTGAAAAGAGGTAGATAACTCCATCTCCATACATGGAACGTATTTGCCATTGGAACCCATTAACACCATCTTTTTGAATATGTAAAAACGCTCAAACTTCATTCTTCTAGCCCCAAATGACCGATCTTATGGCGCTTTTCCACTGCATGGTACCGGCTCGACTCTACTCGCCTCGACTCTACCCACTTTGGGAGCTTTTCCATTGCATGGTACCACCTCGACTCGGCTCTACACTGCTCGCCTCGGTTGGTTTTCCACTGCAGATAGTACCCTGTACCCGCCCATAGTGACATCACAGGAAAACTGCCATGACTTCACCTCCAACGCGACACACACGGGTACAACAACGGAGATATCGAACACTTAATACCGGCGAAAAGCCAGCATTTGCCAACTAACGTAAACCCTGCAGTGAACTGAAAAATCTATTGAATGAACTCCATCAATTTCCTTTTAAATTGACAAGCTTTGAACGTGGCAAATCGAAAGTAAACTAAATCTGGATAACGTGGTCACAGACCCTATTTGAAAAACAGTGAAAAAAGTAGAATAGAATTATGGCCCTGCAGTATAAAAGATGACGTAACTGCAATGTTCTGTTAGATTTAAGAGTATACACCTAACATGTCTACGCCAACACATTTAATACAACCTACATAACCCCTCCATCTCGATTAAAATGTATAAATAATTGCTTTATTAATTGCCGGCTATAATACCACGCCGACTGACTCAAGAGTAGCCTACTCTAGGCTACACAAGGCAGCGTTTATACTAGTAGTAGCGAGGAAGCACGCGTGAGCAGTAACTTCGGTCTTAATTTCATTGCAGACTGCAAAACTAATTAGAAAGCTTGGTAGGCTGCTTCTGTTTGGCTTGACATTACTACTTTGACCAATGCAATGTATGCCAGTTAGCCTATAGAAAAACCCAGAGGAGGAAAAAGACGAGGTCTTTTTGTAGGTTACAAAAACAGCGCGTCTTGTGGGTCTCACGGGGATAACGAGTTGATTTCAACGCCAGTGCGTAGGTCCAACCCGAGAGGAGTTTTGGGAAAATACGTTCGCTTAAATTACGAGTCTGGTCCTATGCACTGGCACTGAAATTAACTCATTTTAATGCAAGGACTCCTGGCACGGACGCGCAAAGAGGCGCCGGTCTCGTCTTAACCATTCTCTGACACTGGACGGCTAACACGCCTTGAGTCACTCTTGTCCAATCAGAAGTCTTCCGTGTTTTCACGTGACCTTTTGGTATCGCCTCAGCTCGGTTGGAACATCAACGAAACAGGCACTACAAAAAGTATCTGGTACCAGGTACTATCCCAACTTTTGGTCAGTGGAAAAGCAAAAGTCGAGCCGAGTTGAGCTGGTACCATGCAGTGGAAAAGCTCCCAAAGCGGGTCGAGGCGAGGCGAGTTGAGTCAAGCCGGTACTATGCCGTGGAAAAGCGCCATTAATGTAACTTCATATTTTGCCTGTATGTATGAAGGTCTTTACTTTCATATGAATGAAATCTGTTTGTGAAGAAACCTGGCCGCTGTTGACCAACGAACATGTGTAGGGCCTAGTTTTGCGCATATTAGCACACAACTCCTACCCCCAAAATAATATTATAATTAAACTTGGTAGGTTTGTTTACAATCACGAAATGACCAAATGGGACCAAGCTATTTCCAATGAACCACAAGGTGGCGCTATTGAGTTGCCCACATTTGCAAGCTCACATTGCTCACTGTGAGTGAAAGTCTGAAAAGAGGTATGTAAGGTAATCTCACAAAAGCATTTTTGCCATTGGGTGCCATAAAGTTCACCATGATGGACAGTTTGAAAAAATAATCCATGCCACATTTGGTGCTCTGTGGTTCATATGTGTTTCTCAGTGCAAATGGGGCAATAAGGATGTCAAGTGCTGTTTGCTGAAACACGCTCAATGATGCTTGCAGCTTTAATTTTTATTTATTTCTATGAACTTGCACTTTTCTGGAACAATTTGCACTATTTTGAAAGACTAGTCAGAGCCTTAGCTAATTTGCAGTTATCTCACGGTAATTTATAAATGAGGTACTTTTTAATTATTGACATTATGTGTAAAAAATAAATAAATAAAAAGCTATGTTGGTTATTTATATTTGTTAAATAAAAAGCTATTCAATATAATGTTTTGGGCCTAGTGTTCAATGTTTAACATACATTTTTTGTAAGCTACCATTTTATATTAGCTAGAGGGTTCTTTGTGCAGTTCATAGCCTTCACTCTCAAAGAATCTGTCATATAAATAATATTGGTGTTGTAATTGTCACCATACACAACAAAATCGAATCGGGGGAGATAAGTGCCAACAACCCTCCCCACTGATTAGTGCCACATTTTGTTCCCCTTGCTACCAAGTGGTTACACAAGGGCATAGAGGTTTAGGTGGTTACACAAGGGCATGCCCATTTAGGATTTCCACTGAAATCTTGTGTTGTAATTTAATGTAAGTGAATTGTATACTGATTGTGTTTTCTGATTGTGTGCCATGTTTTCCCCAGGTGTGGAATTTGGGGCACGAATGATTACTATAGATGGTAAACAGATCAAGCTGCAGATCTGGGACACGGTAAGTTAAAACCTCTTCCACCTGTGTAGATTCTTTGCCTTACCGCACAATACAGTCAACTGTTTGTGGCGTAAAAGTTTTAAACTACTGCGTGATGACATTATCAGAAACTAATCATAAAGAAATGTCTGTTGTGCCATATTTCCTCTTGATTTTATTTGTTTTCAGTTAAGTATTTTATATATTTTGTTATTTGTCAGCCTAAAAGAATACAGATACACGGTATTAAGTTTTAAATTTCTAATGACCTTTTACTAGTATGTGGAATCTGCACACTTAGGCAAAAACAAGTTTTCTTTTCAAGCAACCTACTACAGTAGAGAGAATGTAGATTTTGTATGATCCTTTTTCTGTCCCCATGGACACGTTGTGAAGAAAATTTCACATCCTACCGGACGTCATTATGCAACCTATGTAATTGGTCTCAATTCTGTCCTTGTGACGAGTAAAGGCTGAAGTCTGAAGTAACAATTGAGGTTCTTAGGATACCAGCATGTTGATTCCTTGTAATTCCCTTGCAGTGCTTTGCTGACACTGAATGCTACTTGAAAATTATAGTTAGTGTAGTATTTTTATAGGCCGCCAGGGGGAGACTCAGCCATGTTAATGAGAATTAGATCCCACAGCAGTAAAGCTGATGGATTATGAGAGTAGATGCCTATGCCCTTTGAGCAGTAACTAGTGACTACACCACCAATCCAATATCACAACCTTAAAATCTCAATATATTTAATATTTTCATTGTACTTGCTTAGTACAATGAAAATATGCAGTTACAAGACTTCAATTAAATTCTTTTTCAAATATTTTTCTTACATGTTTACATGTATATATCTTACATGTTTGTAAATTGTCCCATAAAATGTGTGTTAACAAAATGTAGTTCTTAATAATGTAATAACACTGGCGACCCTGGTGCAGTTCCCCTATGACCCCACTAGGGGTCGTGACCCACTTGTGAATTCCACTGCCCTAAAAGCCTTTTAGGCCCCAATTCCCTCCCAGTAGCCGGGAGGAACTGCCTGCCTTGGGAGTGATGTAATAGCCAGAATCTGCATTTCTGGCCTTCCTGTAACCTTTGAGCTCCAGCAGATGGCTGGCATAAAAGTGTCATTCATCATTTATTCACAATAGCCTCCATTAGCTCCAATGTTAGCAGCTGCCTTGGGCTGGGGGGGGTTGCGGGCTGTTGCCACTGACTCATTGACTGACTGACTGACTGGGCCTTATTGAATTCACATTGGCTGGAGCACTTGCTGCCTGTCTCTCACTCGCCTGCTGCCAGGCCAGAACAGAGATGGAGATCAAGCTGATCAAGACTCAACAGCCAGAGTCCATTGAAGCCATGTTAAAAAGCCGCCGACCATGCTAATCAATCGACAGGTCCAGTCTGGCCGTCGTATAAACCCGAACCTGGCCGTGTAGGGATGGAAAGGGGAGACCTGATTGGCCAGAGCCGTAGAATACTGTATGAAGGGGACGGGGGGGGTACACAGTGGACGCCTTGTTATCGTGGGCTCAGGTCGTCAGTCGGGGATGGGATGCAGTGAGAGAGGGCCTTTTGTGCATAGTGACGGGCTCGCCTGTGCTCTCCTCTGCAGAGGGGAAAACATGGAGAAATGGTTATAGAGTAGAGAATGGCTCTAGTTGGGAATGTGTATCGATTAGGGAATGGCACTGAAGTCTGGACTGTTGGAGTTAGGTAGGCATGCATGATTAAAACATCACTAGGGTGGGGATTTTTCCAGCCATGGGCTCAGATGATCCCCTGGACATAGAAAATGCTGGGCTCTGGACAGTGTGTTGGTGTGAATTGCAGTTGGTAACACCAGGGAGTCTTGGTCGAAATGCTCAATGAAGAGTTTATACACTTCAGCTTACTACTAAATTTTTTTTTTAACATTTTAATCATTTGGCAGCCGCCCCAATCCGGAGAGATTGATAGTCAGTACATTTCCTCAAAAAAATAGCTATTAGCAAAGTCAGCACTAGAAGACAAAACAAATGATACAAAATTACATAATTAATGTATTAACAGACGAAAGCCAATGTTTGTGGAAGGTGGAGGGCTACTACTACTGCTATGACTACTGCTGTTATATGGTAGTACTGAATCTTGTATTTAACAATTAGCAGTGGGCTACTTCTGTGCTTAGCTTTTCGTGTGTGTGTGTGTGTGTGTGTGTGTGTGTGTGTGTGTGTGT
>JACXGI010007890.1:0-35525 GCA_016801175.1 Esox masquinongy
GGATTGTTTAAAATGTTTATGAAATTTAAGTTTCTACACATTAAAAATCTAACATAATCCTTTCTGTAGTAAGATATGTTATTCTTTCAACTTAGCCGATATCCTTTGTTAAATGAAGGTTCAGATTTATTGTCCTACCCATCTAATATTGTTGCAGTTTGTAAAAATGTGCTTTTCATGTCTACACAGCAACTCAATTTTAGGGTGGAAATTAAGAAAACTCATAAGAATGGTGATGTAGACAGCAAACAGATGTATGACATCACTAAAATCAATGTACGGTGAGTAATCCAAAGGACACTCAATGTAGCCCTTAATGTAGGCAATAAATGTGTTTGACTCTAAATTACATCTAATATGACAAAGCACAACAAAACAGGGTATTTACCATCAAAGTGCTTTTCAAACTACATGTAATATTCAGTTAAATAAGCATGAAAAGTACTGAGGAAAGTGATCAGGTTTCCTTGATAACTTCCAGCTTTATCTAATGGTTAGATATGATACATTTTTGGAAATAAACAATTAAGAACTCTGAATCAATGATTACGAAAGCTCACGTCAGTTCCTTGTATCGTCCATGATTCCGGGGACCGATGACATAGACTCCAACTTATGACTACTGTCAGTCCACCAGGTGGTCAAACAAAATTAATCTTCGTCCATTTTGATTGTCTTTTTTGTCTCCTTTCCCGCCTTACAACTGTTGTCCTCTCTCTGCTATTTTAAGTTTCCTTTGTTCCAACTTTGTCTGTACCCATTCACGGCTTCCTCAGAATCCATCTTGTTTAGCCAGAAAACTTTCTTTTGCTTTCTGTCCTGTGCGATTCCAGGCATCGTTGTTAATGATCCTTTCGTTCTTGATGGTGTCCTATTTACGCTATCATAGTTACGCATCCAAATACATTATTTTACTTGCAACGCTTCTCTCAAATTTATCCACCCCTAGAGAGTTGCACGATTTTATTTGTGGCCTAGTCAGGGAGTTACTAGGTCTTCTCTGAAATGTATCCACCCCTAGAGATTTGCACAATATTATTTGTGGCCTAGTCAGGGAGCAACTAGGTCTTGTTCGACTACCAAATGCACATGCAATCTTGACTGTTCATTATATGGTATAGTTTTACGACTCACTGTTCAGTTGTTCTCAGCAAACAGTAACCGTGAAAAACAACTTCTTCCTCGCGATTGCAAAACGAGCCCCTAAGCTCTCCAATTGATTTTCAGTAGAATCGTTAAAACTTCTCCATCCGGGTCACGGCACCATGCTGTTAGAAATCAGCTGTTTTGTATAGGGGTTGAAATAATGATCGTGTACCCAGTCGTCAAGGGAGAGAGTGATTCAATTATTCATTGCAGCATTTGATAGTCTATTGTTCATGATATTACAGACTCGGTCTTCATACTCAGTCTTACAAACTCATCTCAACTCAATCTCAAAGAAACTTTCGGTCATACCTTTACTTTATAGACATCACAACCAGAATACACATCTCAGTACTGTAAGCCCATTGGCTAATTAATGTTGCACTTTGAATGAACGTGACTTCCTGTGTACGGATAAACGGATGGTCTGGATGGTCTGTTGTAAACTAAACATAACATACTCTTCAACAAATCGTACGGTTGTCCTTAGCTTTTTTCTAGACGTTCTAACACAGCGATCGGTACATATTTTGTGTTCCTATGGGGATCACAGCCTGCGTAAGGCATAAGTAGAGTTCCACCAAAACTTGCCACCAATGAAGCGCATAGTGTACATTTCTATAAATATTTAGTGAGCATCTGTCAAAATAATAAAATATGGTTTGATATCAAAGGTGGAAAACCCAAATATTTTTGGGGAACCCATATTTATTACATTGTATTATTAATTTTATTCATTAGTTACAGTCTAAAACACGGTAATATGACAGTAAAGGCATTGGGGTATAAGAAAAGTCCATTGAAACTAAACTTCATTATGCTTTCAATAACATTTTATCCTACCATATCGTAGAAATGTTCTTTGTTGAATATTGTTTTTGCCTTTCCAACACATTAATTTTCTAAATAGTGTCACAGAAGTCTGTTTTTATGTGTTTATATTGTGTCTGAGAGTGTGGTGATTACATACATATACAATACTTCATGATACCTGTTACAGAAATTAATATAGGAAAATGTCAAGTCATAACATCTGGCCGAAAATCGCCTGAGACCATTATGGTTAAACAGCTGTTCCCCTAGAGGGCAATCTGATTATTTAGTTAGGTATGTGCCACAGAAATACAGGAGTTTATGAATACATGATAGCCAATGTCATTGACCTGAGGAAAGGTACTGAAGTATAATCAAAATTGAGAGCTGTTTAGCTTTACAAGAAATTTCTCAATGGGTTATACAGTTGTGCTCAAAAGTTTGCATACCCTTAGAGAATTGGTAATGTGTACCATTTGTAAAGAAAACATGAGTGAACAGGCAAAACACGTCTTTTATTTCTTATGGGATTCACATTCAACTGTAGGTCATTGTCACGAGAGGTGTAGTGGTGGAGACGAAGGAACCAGGCGCAGGCAGAGTGGCAGTCGATGTTGTGAATTTTAATTGAAACAAACACCGAGCACTACCACTAACGAAACGAAAACAAAGGGTACAAACCAAAAGGAAACACTCACCACGTACTTGGACAAACGTAGACATGGAACAATGACCGACAAATGAGGGGAACAGAGGAGAAACATTTAAACACATACTAATGACCTAATTGGGACCTGGTGTGAGTGACAATTGGAGACAAGACAAATGAAGGAGTCCGGGATGAGTTCATGATCCATGGGAAACCGAGAAACGCGGGAGATGACGGAGCTGTCCGTCACCTCACCGTCACAGTACCACCCCCCCAAGCCCCGGCTTCCAGACGGGGCCGAAATACCACCGCAGGGGAGGGCGGGCGGGAAAAAACCCTACCCCCCACCAATCCACGCCGGAACGGGCAGGGGAGGCGGGGCCGGCGGAGCGGGCAGGGGAGGCGGAGCCGCCGGAGCGGGCAGGGGAGGCGGAGCCGCCGGAACGGGCAGGGGCGGCGGAACCGCCGGCCCTGCCCATCTCTCGAAACATCAATATCATCTCACTTACAAACAAAGTCTTGACTTAATGTATAATTTGTTTTATTTTTATAATAACTAAAACTACATATGGATTGATTTCCCCCATATATATAAATATATATTATTTCTGATATTTTTTATTATATTTTTTAAGAGCGGGTGGGGCGCCCAATTGGCGCCCCCCATGCAGGTGGCGCCCTAGGCGACCACCTAGGTTGCCTATGCCTAGAATGGCCTCTGGGCACAATCATAAAACAAAACATGGCAACAAAGAAAAAAATTAACTGACCCCTGATCAAAAGTCAGCATACCCTTAGTTCTTAATACTGTGTATTTCCCCCTTTAGCATCAATGACAGCTTGCAGTCTTTTCACCCTTGTGGGGTGTTCCCGGTCTGCAGTGGTCATTACCTATCAAATGTGGTCCAAGGAAGGAAAAGCAGTGAACCGGCAACAGGGTCATGGGCGGCCAAGGCTCATTCATGCAGGTGGGGAGCGAAGGCTGGCCCGTGTGTTCCGATCCAACACACAAGCTACTGTTGCTCAAATTGCTGAAAAGGTTAATGCTGGTACTGATAGACAGGTGTCAGAACATCACAGTTTGTTGCCTATGGGGCTGCGTAGCCACAAACCAGTCAGGGTGCCCATGCTGACCCCCAGGGGCGCCGTATGGGGGGGGGGGTAGGACGATTCTAAGGGCCCGTGACTAACAGAGGCCCTAAAAAAATATTAGAACAATAGGTAAAAAAATATTTCAATTATTAAAACATTAAATTAATAATTAAAACATTAAATTATTAACCCATCCAGCTATGCTATTTTCTTGTGCGTTGCGCACCCCCACATGAAATGGTTCATTCCTTTCTCCAAACCAGGCGGGAACGGTACTTGCTAGCAGTGAATTGCGATTGAGTGCCGATGGAGCGTCAAGGATTTTTCAGCTTACTAAAGAAAAATCTTGTTTCCTAAATCGAAACGAAAGAAAAGATAGAAGAGAGAAAAGAAAGGGCGACAGTATGTTACCCAATTTTTCAAAAAGGAAGGTGGGTGTAGTCCGTCAGTGGTGGAAATTAACCTGTTAGCTTAGTCCATAGTGAAATAGGCTACTTTTGCACTAACGTTAGTTACTTAATATCTTCACAGATAATTCTGAGTGTTTACATTTCTTTCGTCTTTTAGCCGACATTTAATCAATTCAGACAAACTTATAGCAAGTTATCAATACTAAATCAGTTGTCCCTGCCTCCGCCTGGTGCCAGCCACCGCAGATGCTGCTTCAGGCTCAGCAGCCCTGTCTGCCCATCCCCATACCTCTGAACCAGCCCCACTTCCCAACTGAAAGAGGTGAGCAGCATTGTGCTGAATGTCATGTCACTTGGCATAATTGCAGGGGGCCCATGGGATTTTTTGCAAATTATTATGAAAATAAGATAAATGATAAAATCCTTTTCAATAAGAATTCAAATGTTCAAACGCTCTTAGACAGTTAAAGATGGTCTTTAGCATATTTCTTATAGAATTTATCAGTCTTCCATCAATTCCACTTATAAGAGTTGTAGAAGTGGACGGTGCCTTCGGCTTTGGTGGTAGTGTGGTGGCAACAGCTTCTTGACTCGTGTGCATGCTAATATAAAAAAAAAAGACTTCCACAGGAGTTACGAATAATAGAATGTATTATCTTATTTTGTTTGCTTCACAGATAACAGAGTACATTAAGGAAATCTTAGAGAAAGTAATTTCTACATATAACTCATGCAATTATGGTAAGAAAACTGTGTTGCTATGCCGTCCAAAACCCCGGACACCCACTTTGTTACAGCAGAACACAGCTGTCCAATCACCACCTGTCTTAAAGTGACGGTAACCAAATAAGATATACAATGACAATGTATCCCATGCCTATACAATGTACATCAATCATTGAGTCTCCTACCACTGTAGTAAAATGTCAGAAATTACAATAAAAATAATTGGACAGCAATTTATACCCAGTATTTTGTATATACGGTAGTGATACTATTCCCTATGCACTCATACCCGATATTAAACAACCCCACACCTCTAAAGTTGCTTTGGCTCCCACACCACTGTATGCATCATGCCAACACCCCCCCCACACACACACACATCTGGGAGGGGCCCCGATATGATATATTTTCAGGAGACCCAAAATCCCTGGCGGCGCCCCTGCTGACCCCGGTCCACTGCCGAAAGCACCTACAATGGGCATGTGAGCATCAGAACTGGACCATGGAGCAATGGAAGGTGGCCTGGTCTGATGAATCACGTTTTCTTTTACATCATGTGGATTGCTGAGTGCGTGTGCGTCACTTACGTGGAGAACACATGGCACCAGAATGCACTATGGAAAGAAGGCAAGCCGACGGAGGCAGTGTGATGCTTTGGGCAATGTTCTGCTGGGAAACCTAGGGTCCTGCCATTTATGTGGATGTTACTTTGACACGTACCACCTACCTGAGCATTGTTGCAGACCATGTGCACCCTTTCATGGCAACGGTATTTCCTGATGGCATTGGCTTCTTTCAGAAGGATGATGTGCCCTGCCACAAAGCAAAAATGGTTCAGGAATGGTTTGAGGAACACAACAACGAGTTCAAGGTGTTGTCTTGGCCTACAAATTCCCCAGATCTCAATCCAATCGAGTATCTGTGGGATGTGCTGGACAAACAAGTTCGATCTATGGAGGCCCCACCTCACAACTTACAGGACTTAAAGGATCTGCTGCAAACGTCTTGGTGCCAGATACCACAGCACACCTTCAGAGGTCTAGTGGAGTCCATGCCTCGATGGGTCAGGGCTGTTTTGGCGGCAAAAGGGGGAACTACACAATATAAGTCAGGTGGTCATAATGTTATGGCTGATCGGTGTAATTCCTTCACACGAGTGACCGTGTTGCACATTTGATGTCTTTGATTGTGTTTGTTTTCAACATGTTCACTTTTTTTATGAATGTGGTATATAACATCTCGAATGGATTCTATATCTATCTTCGATACCAATTTTAAATTTTTCATGTCCGTCCTGAAATGATCAGACAAAGTCAAGTCTGATCAGACAACATAATCTCATTCTACTGCCAGGTGCTTTCGGACATAAAAATAGCACATTGAATGAAACGTCAACTAAGCAGTTCTGGATGGACTGTGGTATGGCTTTAACCATTTACGTTGAAGTTTGGGACATCACAGGTTGGGACATCACAAACCCCTTTCTGGTGACAAATCACACCACCGACTGGACACAGACAACTTAGTGCGAGTACAACAACATGTCCTAGAAGGATCACTAAGTCATGTATGGTGGTGATTTATGCCGGAGTACTTAAAAAAACAAAAATAATCAAATGCATATTAATTAAAATGCATCTAAATTATGCATCTACGACTTCAAAGAGGACCAGCCTAAGAGGACCAGGTAAAACAATCAGCTGTAATAAAGCGTAGCCTAATGCACTATGATAAACTGTAGTAAGAGGTTTTAAAACTGAGGTAGAAGCATTCATAAATAATATTGCCATAATCAACCACAAAAGTCAACTTAACAATTTGCTTTCTGCTAGCTAATGTTAGGTATGACGATTTGTACAACGCTGTTTCCAAAAAGGTTAGGATGCTGCGTAAAATGTAAAGAAAAACAAACTGCAATGATGTGCAAATCATTTAAACCTTATATTCAATAGAAAATAGTACAAAGACAACATATCAAATATTGAAACTGGGACATTTTATTGTTTCTTGAAAAATATATGCCCACTTTTGTGCCAGCAACATGTTTCAAAATTTGGGACAGAGGCATCAAAAGACTGGAAAAATTGTCATAATCTACGGTACGTAATATAATTAAAAGATTCAGAGAATCCGGAGAAATCTCTGTATGCAAGGGACAAGGCCGAAAACAAATATTGCATGGCCGTGATTTTCGGGCCCTCAGGCGACACTGCATTAAAAACAGACACGATTCTGTAGTGGAAATCACTGCATGGGCTCAGGAACATTTCCGAAAACCATTGTCTGTGAACACAATATGTTGCTGCATCCACAAATGCAAGTTAAAACTCTACCATGCAAAGAAGAAACCATATATAAACAAGATCCAACCCCACCGCCACTTTCTCTGGGCCTGAGCACATTTAAGATGGACTGAGGTGAAGTGTAAAACTGTCCTGTGGTCTGAAAAATCAAAATTAGAAATTATTTTTGAGAACCATGGACCCCGCGTCCTGTGGAGAAGGACCATCTGTCTTTTCAGAGCACAGATCAAAATCCAGCATTCGTGAGGATATGGGAGTGCATTACTGCACATGGCATGGGTGACTTGCACATCTGTGAAGGCACCATTAATGCTGAACAATATATACAGGTTTTGGAGCAACATATGTATTATAACTACTACAATTGGTCTCCTCAGTTCCCCAACACTTACTGAGTATTGTTAAAAGAAGAGGTGATGCAAAACACTGGTATACATGCCCCTGTCCCAACCTTTTTGAAACGTGTTGCTGGCATCAAATTCAAAATGGGCATGTATTTTTCCAAAAACAATAACATTTCTCAGTTTCAACATTTGACATGTTGTCTTTGTACTATTTTCAATTAAATATTGGGATAAATGATTTCCACATCATTGCATTCAATTTTTTTTGCATTTTACGCAGCGTCCCAACTTTTTTGGAAACAGGTTGTATATAAAAAGCCAATTTTCATCCTTAATTTTCTTCTACATCTTTTTTAAATGAAAAATGTGTATCTATTCATATGCCCAGGTATTTGTATGTAGGAACACATTCAATACAAGCTCCATGGAGTGTAAACAAATCCAAATTATATGGGGAACTATGCCTCCATTGACTTAACATTGGCGACCTCCTGTAATTTTTGGGTACATTTTAGGGCACGTCCTGTGGGACCAGAGGGACAAAAATGGACATACACCATCGGTGGGACGCCAGCTTTTAGACAGAAGGGGTTGCAAGTCTCTAACCCCATGTATGACCGAACAAGGCTAAAATATACCCAGAAACAACCGTTAAGCAATCAGAATAAATTAGATTTTTTTTTCATCCTCAACATGTGAGCCAATTGAACTGAGCTGTTTTTTGCATTTTGCGTGCATGCAACGGTACCTTGATTCTGTGAGCCAATTATACCATACTGAACTTCGCCGACGTGCTGCTCTCCACTTGCTCCACACATAGACGATCTACAGCGACCGAACCGATTGAGCAAGTAACTAGTGCGAACGTCAAGGCAAGTATGCATGCTAAGCATTGTAGGTAGTGAGATTAAAGTTGAAATATTGTATGAAATGCTGACAACTAAGTTAAATGTGTTCAGGTGCGGTGGTTCCGTGCTTTAGCCAGCAAAGTATAATGTTTAGCCCAAGGCCGTAGCCATGGAGTCAACATTGGGGGGGACCAAATTAGCCAGGGGTCTGGGGGTCCCCCCCAAGTAAAACATTAAAAAATTTTAGTTGGTTACCCAGTCCAAAGACAGAATATTCCTCTGCTCCCCACCCTTAGACCTATCCTAACATCAGAAACACCTGTGCCTTAACGTAACATCTGTTGTGCCAACATTACGTATGATGCCGTTGGAACAACACCAAAATGGCGATATCAGATCGTTCATCAGATCGTGCTCTCCCTGCTCTATTGGCATCCTCATGCTCTCTCTCTCCCTCTCTTTCTTTACTCTGAATGCACCAGAGTGAACATAAATACTATCAGTAAACAAGTTATGTTCCTTGCCATGGTGTTCAGGTATGGATTACTAACCATTTCCAATCTGAATGGCAATGATTATTATATCAATAAACATTGACTCACCTCTTGTGCTACTGTATATGTTTATCATCTGACTGGTACTTATTTTCTCACTGCTCTCAGTTTACTTTTCTGAGGCTGCCCAAAAAACTGATGAATGTCACTACCATCTTTCCTCGTGCTCATGATGATACTCACTGTGACTGAAAGCTGACTAATAAAACTGCTTGCACTTTAATCAAACAAACATTAACAATGCTATTTATCATACAGTAAGCAAATACAACTATACAGTATACTATACGAATAGGCTATCAATTAAAACGACTACTGTCCGCATAAATTACACATGCATAAATGATTGACACTTCACTTAGACTTCACGTGGGCATTCTGACAAATCTAACAAAATCCTTCACGTAAGACATTAATGTTAGCTTAATACAGTATGTACATGAGCACCATTGTTGGTCGCTGCGTGAATGTGTGGCTAATTAGCTTTCCAGATTACTTAGCTATGATAGATAATGTTAGTGATGGTTGATTGATTAGCAGTCGCAAATCGGCCCTTTTTCACCAAAAACTTTTTGTTTACACTCCATGCAATTACTGACACTTTTTAGCGACCTATTATTTATTTCCACAATTACAGTTCCAGCGCAAAATGACATGTTGATGTTAAAACTATCACAATTGACAGGAAGATAGCCTGCGTAACGCTCATATTACATTCTAGTTTTCCACTTTTTATTTAATACATTTGAAAGTAATGAGATAGAGAGACAGTACAGTGTTCGACATTGATTGTACCTACCAACTGCATTTACAGCCAGTGTTGCCAAGTTAAGCAAACATTTCCAGAACAATGACTGCTCAAAACCAGCCCAAATGCCTGAAAACTAGCCCAACTTTTGTTGGTGCACAACATTGACTATTTTACAAGTGGACGGCGGTGCATGGTTGCCTGTCGTAGCATAGCACATTTTTATTTTATATGTAATTTATATATCAGTTTATTGGGGGGGTGGCATTTTGAGCATTTTTTAATATTGGGGGGGATTTGCCCCCCCAATATATATTGTAATTACAGCCTTGGTTTAGCCAGCTAAATAGGTAGTAGCTGAAGCAGCTAACTGAAGGTTGTGTGCCAGTTTGCCTATGCTAGTTTGTGACGAACATTTGGCTTCTAACTAGCCACGTGGTTTTTGATGCTAATTTGTGTTTCAGTAAGCTTAATGTAAATTTAAAATGTTAATTGAGAAGTATACTGTACATTTCTCAACAGATACAAAGAGGCCTACCAAAGAGCAACCACGTGGCCTGCAATTAACAAGTATGTGTGCTGTCGGTCAGCAGTTGGAAATATGGCTTGTGCCCAAAAACTTTTACATGTCCCACTTGTAGCATTTCTGTAAAAACAATAAAAGTGTATGTTAATCACCAAGGCTTACACAAAAATGAAGCTAATGGGCAATACTTATGTTGCATAGTCGGGTGCAAATCGCATTTTATAAAATATAATGCTTTTCAAAGCCACATGTACAGGAGACATAGACAGTCATATTCCATGTCACAAAAGGAGACAGTGCAGAGTCCGTTTTAATGTGAAAAACCTAATTGCCAGAAATGGTGTGTTGATCAAAATGACCTTTTGGCTTACCTGAAGTCACATATATCAAACAGAGAGGATGTACACTGTCTGTTCAAAGCCTGTGGCAAAATCTTTTCATTTAAGTCCTCATTTACTTCCCACATTTCTAGAAAGCATAAACATGCTACAGGTGTGCATGTTTCAGCAGCATTATGTCATTCTGTGCCTAGTCAGTCTTCTGATGTTGTTGAGAGTCAGTCAGATGGAGGTCAAGTTGATGTGCCTGAGGAAATGTTGGACCCAGCTGATATGAAAGGGTTATATATAAGAAATCTGTGCCTGTTTTATATGAAGTTGCAAGCCAAATATCTTATACCTGCATCCACCATACAGATGATTGCGGAAGAGATTAACAGTCGTAATGTGGTATGCCAGCAGCATACAAAAAATCAACTCAAAGTTGCTCTTCAAGCTAATACTCACCTGTCAGAGTCCGAAATTGAGGGTTGGATGATGCAGATTTACACACACCTTGTAGTTCAGCTCTTTCTACAGATTATAAGAGACTACAATACTTTCAGAGGAATTTACCTTATGTGCATCCTCAAAACTATTAATTTAGGCACAGATGAAAACCGAAAGGAATGGTATGCCCAGTACATTCCTATAAAAGACGCATTGCAAGCTATGTTGAAAGATCCAATTGTGTGGCAAGAATGTTCCAAGTCTTTACATGCCACTTCTCCAAATGTGCTAAATGTATGTGATGGATCTGCATTCAAGTGTAATAGATTGTTTATAGAGCCAGGTGTAAGTCTGAAGCTCATATTGTATCAAGATGCCTTTGAGGTGGTTAATCCACTTGGTTCAGCCAAAATAAACCACAAGTTACTAGGGGTTTACTTCACACTGGCCAACTTTGACCCATGTTATCTTTCTGCTATTGACAATTTACAGCTTCTGCTTTTGTGCAGAGAAGTAGATTTTAAATATTTTGGGCATGAAGAACTGCTGTCTACAATGTTGTCAGATCTTAAAGCGCTGGAGACAAATGGATTGGGGGTGTCTGGACATGTTGTGAAAGCCACAGTCTTTTGTATTGCAGGAGATAATTTGGGTTCTCGTAACAGGAGGATTTGTCAAAAACGTCAGTACTTCCAACTACTGCTGTCGATACTGCCTCATAAATAGAAGTTCACTACATGATTTAGAAAATCATGCACCAGCCAGAACAGTACAGAACTACAATGAGACAGTAAAAGAGCTACAGGATGGTGACCAGACAGAAATCGCAGGGGTGAAATTTGACTCTGTGTTCAATTCTCTTATACTTTCATGTCTGTCAGCCAGGTCTCCCACCCTGCATTGGCCATGATTTGTTTGAGGGGATTGTGGCATATAAACTTGTCGTTTCCCTCAACTACCTTGTGAAGGAAAAGAAGTGCTTCACCTACCCACAGCTTAACCGCAGAATCAGACAAGTCAGTTATCAGGGATTGGATGCCAGTTCTGCACCTTCTGAAGTTTCTGAAAAGGGAGTTAGATTAGGTGGACAGGCAGCAGAGAACTGGACACTTCTGAGGCTCCTCCCTATTATAATCGGTGAAAATATTACAGACATAGAAGAAGAGCTATGGCAACTGATAGTCCAGCTGAAGGAGCTTGTTGAGTTGGTTTGTGCCCCGAGAATATCTGTATCTCAAGTAGCCTTGCTCAACGTTATGGTTGTTGACTCTCTAGAGACGCTTGTTCCCTACTCAGAAACTCAGACCAAAGCACCATTATCTCATCCATTACCCTGCATTGATACTGAAATTGGGCCCTCTTATAAAACTGTGGACAATGAGGTTTGAAAGCAAGCATTCTTACTTTAAGAGATGTGTGCGGAGAACACAAACTTTCAAAAATGTGTGTGAAACGCTTGCCAATAACCACCAACTTCTGCAAACCTATCTAAATTCAAGTTCTTTCTTTGTTCCTAAATTGCAAGTGAAACACTCCACCCCTTTTCATGCTGAATTATACAGTCATGCAGTACGCAGTGCCAGCTGTGCTGAGTCGCCAGAATTTGGACAAATGGAGCTCATGTTGATACAAGAGAACAAGCATGTGTTATTTCTTGTCACACCTCACGCTACGTCATATTCCTGTTAGATTCTGTCCACTTTTGATCCATGAACAAAATGAATGCAACCAGAAGTCAGGGGAGAGCCATCTTTATTCAGCGTGTGTCCGCGATGTTGACCTTCCATAGTTCTTACATGTTCTCCAATAATTACAAAGTTAACACTTTGTCTTTCATGCCAGGACACATAGGAGGCGGTCAATGGTCATAACCATCCGTTACACAGTCCAATATCCTCCAATAAGAAAGGTTTATCCTACAAAAGACCCTTGTATGGTATGTTCCAACCTATAGTCAATGGGCCTATCCATAGAGCCTATGACAGTCACATGGACAACTCCTAGCAGGAGGTATGGACAGAATGTATGGACAGAATGTGTGTGGCCCATCTGCAACGGGCATCACGTCCTATCTATTGTCCTTTGTTCAGAGTTAGTCAGCACATATGTGTTCTGTTAAGTTTCTCATGCCCATTTCCTCTCAGTCCCCCCTTCATACATGTAACAAATAATCATTACATGTTGATGAAACTAGCAAAATAAAAGAACAATCCAATTCCTAATGAACTGAAAAGGTCCAAACATTTATGTTAAAAAACAATAAAGAAAAATAATAAAAAGGATTATCTGGCCTATGAGGCTTTATTATTCCTTAAATTAAATGAAAATAAGATAAAATAGACACTCCTTGCCCTGACACATAGCACCGTATGACACTGCAGTCGTAGTGACCATCGTGAACGATCTTTAACATACACATCAAGTCCCAGGCTACTATCAGTCTAACCCGTGTCCAACAGAAACAGACCTAACAAGACATATTAATGAAATGCATAATTAATTCCCAATAAACCCTTTAAACAATCAAAGGCCCCCCTTGTCCATATCATGAATCATGCATCAACATCATACTAACGACCCAACATATCCTGAACGTAACACAACACTCAACTCCAATGAATGTACTAGTGACAGTTTCTACCTTTGAAAAGGAATATGGCACTATTAAACATATCAGGATAGTTGTTGTAATTATGACTATTAAGCTACTTGACAAAAAAACAAGTATCAATGACCAAAGTTTGGGTAGTGATCATATGTAGTCCTCTACCTGTCTTGTGAGGAATGAACATACAGTGGATATAAAAAGTCTACACACCCCTGTTAAAATGCCAGGTTTTTGTGTGAATGAGACAAAGATAAATCATGTCAGAACTTTTTTCACTTTTAATGTGACCTATAATGTGAACAATTCAATTGAAAAACAAACTGAAATATTCAAGGGGGAAAAATGAAAAATAAAAACCTTTACACTAACCTGGTTGCATAAGTGTGCACACCCTCTTATAACTGGGGATGTGGCTGTGTTCAGAATTAACCAGTCACATTCAAACTCATGTTAAATAGAAGTCATTACACACCTGCCATCATTTAAAGTGACTCTGATTAATCACAAATAAAGTTCAGATGTTCTAGTAGGATTTTCCTGACATTTTCTTAGTTGCATCTCAGAGCAAAAGCCATGGTCCACAGAGAGCTTCCAAAGCATCAGAGGGTTCTCATTGTTGAAAGATATCAGTCAGGAGAAGGGTACAAAAGAATTTCCAAAGCATTAGATATACCATGGAACACAGTGAAGACAGTCATCATCAAGTGGAGAAAAAATGGCACAACAGAGACATTACCAAGAACTGGACGTCCCTCCAAAATTGATGAAAAGACGAGAAGAAAACTGGTCAGGGAAGCTTCCAAGAGGCCTACAGCAACATTAAAGGAACTGCAGGAATTTCTGGCAAGTACTGGCTGTGTGCTACATGTGACAACAATCTCCCGCATTCTTGATATGAATGGGCTATGGGGTAGGGTGGCAAGACAGAAGCCTTTTCATACAAAGAAAAACATCCAAGCCCGGCTGAAGTTTGCAAAAACAAACATCAAGTCCCCCAAAAGCATGTGGGAAAATGTGTTATGGTCTGATGAAACCAAGTTTGAACTTTTTGGCCATAATTCCAAAAGGTATGTTTGGCGCAAAAACAACACTGCACATCACCCAAAGAACACCATACCTACAGTGAAGCATGGTGGTGGCAGCATCATGCTTTGGGACTGTTTTTCTTCAGCTGGAACCGGGGTCTTAGTCAGGGTGGAGGGAATTATGAACAGTTCCAAATACCAGGCAATTTTGGCACAAAACCTTCAGGCGTCCGTTAGAAAGCTGAAGAGGAAGTTCACCTTTCAGCACGACAACGACCCAAAGCACACATCCAAATCCACAAAAGCATGGCTTCACCAGAAGAAGATTAACATTTTGGAATGGCCCAGCCAGAGCCCAGACCTGAATCCAATTGAACATCTGTGGGGTGATCGGAAGAGGGCTGTGCACAGGAGATGTCCTCGCAATCTGACAGATTAGGAGCGCTTTTGCAAAGAAGAGTGGGCAAATATTGCCACGTCAAGATGTGCCATGCTAATAGACTCCTACCCAAAAAAAACTGAGTGCTGTAATAAAATCAAAAGGTGCTTCAACAAAGTATTAGTTTAAGGGTGTGCACACTTGCATGCAACCAGGTTATTGTGAGTTTTTTATTTTTCCCCCTCAAAAATTTCAGTTTGTTTTTCAATTGAATTGTTCATGTTATAGGTCACGTTAAAGGTGGAAACATGTTCTGACATGACTTATCTTTGTCTCATTCTTTTACATCACAAAAACCTTGCATTTTTACAGGGGTGTGTGGACTTTTCATATCCACTGTACATACGTAAGAGATCAAAACACCTGTCAATTTAGGAAAACTATAGATTGTTAGGATTGAAGCTAGATTCTCATCAAATGTCCTGTAATTCTTGTCTTCAGTCTTCTCTGTCTTATATCCATGATGTAAAGTTCCAATATCAGTTATTGCAGTCAGTGTGATGTGGATCCAGCAAAGTGCCTGGTTGTCCCAACAAGTCAGTGTAGGTGTGTAGTGGAGTACTGAGTTTCCAAAACTTCACTAATTCAAGATTAACACCACAACAGTGTATTCCACTGTGATGGGACCATGTGACCTTTCCAGTCAACTGGCCCGTGGTACTCTGACCTGTAGTATGTGGAGTCCTTCAAGACTCTCCTCTCATCTTGCTGTCAATGGTTCATCTAGAAATGGAGTGTGAAGCCAAGTGATCTGACCCTGGCATCGTTCTGCCATGTGAGTGGTCAGGAAGATTTGGAACAGATTCGACCAGTGTGTTGTAGAAATCTTTCTTGAACATGTTGCTGGTACTCACACACTCAGTTGTCTGTGTCCAGTCAGTGATGTGATGTATCATCAGAAAAGGGGTTGTGATGTCCTGATCTGTTGAAAGTATAACTGCAAAACAATGATTAGTGTGGTTCAACAGTCCATCAGATTTTCATCCACTGAGTGTTGTTCCTTCAACTCCTAACAATGAAGACAATAGATCGGTCCTGAAAACTTGTGGATCTTAGAAATTTCATCATTGGAGTGAAGCTTACACCCAGGGACGCCGACAGGAATGACAGGGCCCGGGACAAAATTTAGGACCCAAACGTTTAGGCCCACGGGCCAAAAAAATAATTAATAGTAATTATATTACTGTCCAAAAAACAGGTCATAAACGTTTTATTGTTTAATGTTTTAATTCATAAGTAGGCCACATTCAAATCGCTTTGTTTTCAACACAGGTAATTAATTATGTCACATCTTTTCAATTCATAACCTACTCAGTCCCAATCAGCCATTACTTAACTGCTACACATATTTAGACGTTCTTTTTTAGATTTATCCTTCCATTTCTGTGCTCCTAGTTTTGGTTGCATGGTGGCAATGTTTTAGCCAGATAGCTACAGTACTGTCATTAGACACATTTATTGGTTAAATGTGAACATTTTTTAAGCTGCACTATGTAGGATTTGTTTCAGCAAAAAAAACAATTACAGCGTTTTGCAATTACTCAGCCATCAGAAAGCGGTTCCGCACCAATGCCCGATTGAGAATCACGTTCCAAATAAAAATATGAAAAATGGAATTACCTGTACCGAAAAAGTTCGACAACGTTCTTCTTAGCCTTGCTAACATTAGCTTAGGGTTCCTGGTAGCTAGCTACAGAGAGTTGGTCTAAGTCTTGTTTCGCTTTTCCGTTTTCTTAGTGAATGCTGTAGTAGATAACGGAGGAACTGACTGTCGTCCTGGTCTCTAGCTGCCATTATAGTTTCTTACGGTAAGCAAACTTCGCTCCTTAAGGCATACTTATGCTATATGTAATATCATCCATGTAAGCGTTCACAAAATAAGCCGAGGAAAGCCTGCCTTGCAGAAGGCGATTGGCTGGGAAGTAGCAGCGTGCTCCCGAAATGATAGAATGACATTCCACTGGCACTTTTTTACTGAATAAATCCTACCTAGTGCAGCTTTAACAAAGTTATGTTGGCTGTTGGTGTTAGGGTATCACTCTGATTGGCTGTTGGTAGAACAAACCATTTTTACAGAAAAAGGTTTAATCATAATGCTGTATAAAAGAAAAGCAGCAAAGAGTAAAAAACATGAATCCCTTATCAATGCAGTTCTTCTGTTTAGTAACTGTTAACCTTATCGATAGTACTGAATACTAACATTGACTGACAAATTAATAATTATATTTAAACCAACCAGACCCCCCCCCCGGGCCTGGGCCCAGGACAACGTTCACGGTTGTCCCCCCCTGTCGGCGTCACTGCTTACACCCTATTCAGAAAAGTTTCCATAAAAGTCTATGTCAAAGTTCCTTTTCCATCCAGAACTGGGTTGGTTGATGTTTCATTCAATGTGCTATATTTATGCCCGATAGCATATGGCAGTGGAATGAGATTCCGTTGTCTGGTCAAACTTAAATCTATGCTATTCCACCATTAAAATATTAGACCTTACATTAAACAAAACAATTTCCAAATAAACAAATGAAAAACAAATCCTAAGAATGGAAGATGTTAAACATAGCAGATGCCAATGCTCCGTTATAATTATGCAAACAGAAAAAAACATTTTTCATGTAACTCTTTATAAGTACCAATTTTGATTTGCTTTGAGCTCTAAGCTCAACTCTTTCCAATCATAATCAGTTATCATATCATACAGCTTTCACTTCATTAGGTCAATGGAAAGTGACACCATGAGTGAAAGCAAAACAATGACAAATACGGCCACAGGAGGCGCCATCCTGAACCCGCACTGGCCATCATTACAGGACAGACATGAAAAATAGAGAATTGGTAATAGGGATGGATCTGGAATCCATTCGATATGGAGTTGCATACTGTATATTCATCAAAACAAAAAGAAAATGTTAAAAACACAAACATTCACAAACACAATCAAAGACATCAATGTGCAACACAGTTGCTTGTGCAAAGGAATTATAAAACATATAACCTATTGACACATTTGTCTTACAGAGCTAAACAGCTCTCAAATTGATGTCACTTCAGTACCTTCCCACAGGTCTATGAAATTGGCTATCATGTATTTATAAATTCCTGTAGTTTGGTGGCACATAAATAAATTGTAGGAGAGAAAAACTCCAGCCCAATTCCGGTGGTGTACCTACTGCAACCACCAGGGTGATTATATTAGCATATCTACAGCACACAAATTTAGCATTTTTACAGGCAACGACCAAACTACCTTGTGACAAACAATGTCTTGATTAACCTTCTATATTTAAGGAAAATTCTCCAACATTTATTTTGACCACATCTGTCAGTGGTTCTATTGACATTAAAATTACTTTATCATCTACAATGGGGGATGACTTTTGGTCTCTACCCTCACTTCAGCTGGTTTCAAAATCATAAATTTCGATGTTAAAGCTATTGAGAGGAAAATATATTTAGCTTTCACTTAATGTTTGATTATCCCAAAACTGAATATGCTTATGTTGAGGAAATTACCACAGTTGAGAACAGTCTGAACACTCAATTTTAACCCTTAGTAATAGGCTACCCTGATTTAATGGAAAAGGTTGTTTGGGGTCGTCCTAGGGGTCTGCTCCCCTTCCTGGAGCCCTTGGCTTTACCCACTTATGGTGAGCCCTAAATAAAGGCCAATGGATTGTTTAAAATGTATATGAAATTTAAGTTTCCACATATTAAAAATCTGACATTGTCCTCAGACTGTCTATAGCAAGATATGTTATTCTGTCAACTTAGCCGATATCCTTTGTTAAGTGAAGGTTCAGACTTATTGTCCTACCCATCTCTAGTATTGTTTGCAGTTTGTAAAAAATATGCTTGTCACATCTATACAGTAACTTAACATTCTTGTGGACATTCCAAAACATTGATAAAAATTATTTCTAAACTAAAAACAGACTTGACCACCCAAGTAAGCAGACTTAACCACCCTATGTTGCTCTTGCTACCCCAGGGCAGTGTGTGGGGGGATTGGCTCAAGCATTCCTCCCCCCTGTGCTGCTCTCTGAACCAAGAGTAAGACTATTTTAGTCAGTCAAATTTTTAGTATCCAACTTGTTCTATAAAACACAAATGTCATCTTAGTTATAAGAGAAACACAAAAAACAAACAAATGAAAAAAATCCTAATTTACCAAAGCCAATTCAGCATTCAAAATAAAATATTTAATTTTATTGTAGGGGATAAACTCGCTTTTGGCTGTTTTCACCCTTTTTGTCATAATTTCACGAGACTATAATCTCAATCTTTTGTCTGAAACCAAATTATAACATATATTAGTATCAAATTCAGTGCACACGGAAAGCCATTTACTTAACTTCAAAACATGATTACCCTTTTTGCATTGTTTCCCTCTCACTAGTCGTCCTGTGACGAGGCATAGAGAGAGAGAGAGAACACACGCATTCCAACTTGGTGGAAACCCTTTGTAAAGGCCTATGGGCCCTACTGACACTACACATGACAAAACAAAACAGGCAATGTCTTGAATGTCTATTAAAACGTGTAATTTACCATCAAAGTGCTTTTCAAATTAATATTCAATTGGATAAGCCTGGTCATTATCAAGGGAAGTGATCAGATTTCCTTGATATGTTCCACCTCTACTCAATATTTAGGTACGATACATTTTTGGAAACACATTTAAAACTCTTAATCAATGACTATATAAGCTCACGTCAGTTCCAGGTATCGCCAGGAAATCCTCTGTCTTTGATTCCTGAATTCCATACATGGGAGATCTTTCCTTGCTGCTGCATGTGGGCAGAATGTCTCATGTTCCAACTGTCTGTGCATCCTGTCTTTTTTCTTTGGTTCTTCTTCTTGCGACACTCATTCTGCCAATGGCCAGGGATTCCACAATAGTGACATGATCCTGGTTTATTTTTCAATGGGCTTTGAGTGTCTTTAGATGTTGTTCCTGCTTTCAACAGTTCCTTTTTCAACTTTTCAAGTCCTTTTTTCAACTTGTCCAGTTCAGCCATTTGTTCAGCCGACACCCGAACACATTCTTTCTCCTTCAAAGATCTTTCAAGATCATCTTTGAGGAATTTATCATTCCATTTCTGAATTTCGGATAACACAATCAATGACCAACATGTTTTCTGTAATTCATCAGGCAGTGTTTGAATTTCTTCCCATATTTTCTGCATATCATAAAAACTCCAAAAATCTTCTTCTGGAACAATGGCATATTTTTGAATTATCTCTTGGCGACAGTCATCTATTTTCAAGCTCTTTTTGATGTCATCAACTATTTTCTCCATTACAACGTGTGAGGCTGCAGTCCTCATTTTTACAACGTTGTTTTCAACTTAAAGACGTAATTTTCTTTACTTCCCCTTACTTGTACAAGATTTAAATGTTGACCTTCCATAGTTTTTACATGGTCATAACCATCCATTACACAGTCCAATATCCTCCAATAAGAAAGGTTTATCCTACAAAAGACCCTTGTATGGTATGTTCCAACCTATGGTCAATGGGCCTATCCATAGAGCCTATGACAGTCACATGGACAACTCCTAGCAGCCAATGACTCCTGCTCTGGCCAGAACACCAGAGCAGATCTTTCGGTTTGTATGAGTACATGTCTCTATTGTGGTACAGACTCACACCACTGTCTTTGCAAGTACAGGCTACAACTAACATAAATCTTAATCATTTTCGAAGCCTAGAAGAGTGTAATTTTAATGTTGAGTGGTAGCGTTTGAAACCTTTTCTTTTTGTCTGTTCGTCTCTTCTGTTTTAAGTAAGTCTTGGTCATGTTTCAAGGAATTCTCAAGACAAATTTCTTGTGTGGCCCCACAGGATACAGTGCAGACAGTTCACCACAATCAAGTGAGTCCTCCACTCCTCGTAGACCAGTGGACAACGACTGGCATTTTAATTTTCAAATACCCTGGAACAAAATGCCAACAAAAGCAATGGAAAAACTGAAGAATAAGGAGCGACCAAAGAAAAGTTTAAGACTGCAAATTATCAACCTCATCGTCAGTGAAATCCTTAGTATCTGCCCCTTGCCAGGAAAGAAACACCTGAATGAGGTAGCTAGACAGATGGTAATGACCTATACATCGTCATTCAAAGATGTAATTGAAGGAGAAGTTGTTGGCAGTGGTTACGACTCCCTCACCAAACAGCACATCAGTAGAGTGGACAACTTGAAAAGAGGGAACACCACCTTTGACCAGAAAAGACATCAAGTATCCAGTGCCAGTGAGGGTGAAGCCCACAAGAGATTGAGACTTGATTCTTATGGATGCGTGAACTGGTTCCCAAATACACTACCACCTGGTGAAACAAATGAATCACAGAAACTTAAACAAGAAGAATTAAAGAAAATGTTTTTTTCGAAAAGCAGCGACACCAAAAACATACAGTTGAAAATGGCAAAAACATTCTTTTCTCAGAGGAAAGATATTACAAGTGGGGCTTCTTGTCTGACTTCAATGTTAGGTGGCTAATAAGTGTATTTCCTGAAATACCTTAATGTAATCCAGGGGTTTTAAATCCAGTCCTTGGGGACCCCCGGTCATTCCACACATTTGTACAATTCTCCAGCTCGCACCCAATTAAAATTTCAAGTTAACTCAACTGTGCTAGCCCTAGAATTGAATACATTTGTGGAGTGTCTGAGGGTTGCTGAGGACTAGATTTAAACACCAGTTTTAATGTGAGAGGTTTTGTTTGATGCAGTATCAATCAAACATTTTAAATGCTGTCATTGTGCTTATTTCTACTAAATGATAGGTTATTTAGTAGAAATAAGGTCTAAGTATACTTAGACATTTCAGACCCATTTCAATGACCACTTTATTAAACTTAATACATTTTGGGAACTTGTGCTGTTTATTTGTTTTCCACAGGGAATTCCCCAGTCACAGGTAAGACCTTTATGATATCTGTAGACCAGTGCGTTGTCAATGGCAGGGTCACCAACTTCGGTGATGCACTGTTCCCGATGTTTGCTCTATATTACGGAATGAACATCAGTTATCCAGCAACACTGGGGACAACTTTGGAGTTCTTGCAGAGGTAAGAATCCAGTCAGTACAATTTTCATGTAGCTCAGGAGCATTAACTGTACCAAGATAGGCAGCTACATATACCATGAACCCGTAAAGCGTGCAATATACACAGCCTATAGAAAATTAATATACCCTGTCAAAATCCTTACCTATTGTCACATTACACCCTGGAAATTAAAATAAATAAAATCTAACTTTTTCCAGCTGTATTTACACATTATAACCCTCGACATCAAAGTGAAAATAACATTTTAAAAAATTTGAATTTAATTTGTGAAATACCTGGTTTGGAACTTTGGATAAGTGATCGGCCCCTTAGACTAGGCATTATAAACTTGCTCAGGTAGAAACAGTCCCTTCCCAGATCACACACCATGCCAATTGCTCCCCACCTGACATCAATTGTAGTGGTTTTGATTACTTCATAAGTAAACCAGCTGATCCATGATGATTTCATTACTATTAGTGCATTACAATGCCAAGAATGCACCATGGTTAGAAAGGTGCTTTCAAAAGGGCTTTGGGACAAAGTTGTGGAAAGGCACAAGTCAGGAAAAGGATACAAAAACATTTCAAAGGCTTTGACTATCCCTCTGAGTACCGTTCAGAGCATTATTAAGATGTGGAAAGAGTATGGCACCACCAACACCTTGCTTAGATTGGGCCGTCCCTCCAAACTGGATGACCAAGCCAGGAAGATATTGGTCAGGGAAGCTACCAAGAGGCCTGAAAAAATACTGTTATTCGCTTTCATAATCCAGGTATGACATGTTAAAAAGGTAAGTAACTACCTTGAAAAACAGCAATAATTCGTTAAAATATATATAAAAAAATACTTTCATTACCACTAATACAGGAAATTGCCATACTATTACATTAAATGCTGTTCTTTGCAAGTGAAATCTTTTTCACTTAACTCTGCATAACTTTAAGAAGACAGAAAATTCCTTTAAACATAGAGCATAATTCTGTCAAAAAATAGAAAATCCTTAAATAAAATTGAATAAACTGAAAAACTGTTATTCGCTTTCATAATCCAGGTATGACATTTATATACAGACAATTTATGTAATAGTATAGTAATAGGTCCTATAAAGTCTGGTAACAGTTGTCAAATTTCGGTAATATACCCTTTAATAACATTTTAAGAAGCCGTGAAATACAATACAATTTTCAAAAAAAGAAATGACTCAATCACAGATTTCTCAATTTAACATGTTTATTTAACATGTAAACACACAAATTCACAAAAAACAATGTCAAATAGACATAAACATTAAGCATTTAGCTTCATCAAAATAACTAAAGTTTACTACTTCCTCCATTTGTAATCTGCAATCTTTTGGATCAGGGAGATGACTTTCGAACTGACTGACTTTTTGGATGCCTTCTCCAAAGCAAACATAAACTAAGAATTTTTGCCATTAAGACAAAGACACTTGGGGAAGCACAAAGACAGCTGGAAAGACCAAGAAGAGAGAGTTGGAAAGAAGGCTGAAGTCCGTTATTATTCTGCAAAACAGTCAGACGCTAACACCAAACCTATCCGGGTCACGGCACCAACCAAAATATAATTGAACCTCAAACCTGAATGTTTAACAAAGGAAAAGTGAGTTTTGATCTTTCTCAGGGGAATACAAAAGACTGCAGAATTATTAGGCAACAATTGGTGTGCAGAATTATTAGGCAACTAATTAAAAAATAATTTCTCCCAACTCACGTTTATTCTCAATTTTTAAAGTAACAAATAAGTAACACAAAATGACAATTAATTAACATTTTTGTCCTTTCAAAAATATTGAGTGACCAATATAACCACCCTTCTTTTCATTAACTGCCATGAGCCTTCCATCCATGGAGTCTGTCAGTTTCTTGATATGTTCACAATCGACTTTCGCTGAAGCAGCAACCACAGCCTCCCAAATGCTGTTCAAAGAGGTGAATTGTCTTCCCTGACTGTAAATCTCACGTTTGAGAAGGGCTCACAAATTCTCAATAGGATTTAAGTCAGGAGAGGAAGGGGGCCAGGTCATTATTCGGGCATCTTTGTGGCCCTTGCTGGCTAGCCAAGCAGTGGAGTACTTGGATGCATGTGATGGAGCACTGTCCTGCATGAAGATCATGGCATTCTTGAATGCTGAGGACTTCTTCCTGTACCACTGTTTGAAGAAAGTATCTTCCAGAAACTGGCAGTAGGTTTGGGAGTTGAGTTTCAGTCCATCTTCAACCCGAAAAGGTCCAACTACCTCATCCTTAATGACAGCAGCCCATACCAGTACCACTCCTCCACCTGGCTGGCGCCTGACTGAAGTGGTGCCGTGTGTCCATTAGTGATCCAGCCACGGGCCCATTCATCTGGTCCACCAAGAGTCACTCTCATTTCATCTGTCCATAAAACCTTTGAAAAATCTGTCTTCAGGTATTTCTTTGCCCAATCTATACAGTACATTTCAAATCTTATTCAGTGGTAGTCGTGTTTCAGCCTTCTTGACCTTGGCCATGTCTCTGAGCACTTGACACCTTGTACTTCTGGACACTCCATGGAGGTTGCAGTCCTGGAATATGTTGGCACTGGAGGATAATGGGTTCCTGGTAGCTTCACGTTTAATTATTCTCAAGTCTTTTGCCATTAATTTGCGTCTTTTCTTCTCCATGCGTTTTTTGCATGCGTTTTAATGACCTATCATAACTCTGCTGAACTAAATCATTCTTTGGAGTCATTCTTAGATTTTGAAGTATGATTTAGGGCTGTTGTGGTCAGACACAGTGGTTTACCTGTAGTGGAGGATGATGATGCGCTCACTCACATAAAAAATGGTGCTATTCTTCATCAATTGATGCAATCCATACATGAAGATCTGAGAAAAACGTATGTTGCTACTACTAAACATTGGGATAAAGCTACATATGGAGAAACAGCTGATGCTCTGGCACGACTGGATAGAGACATGAATCAACACAATGTCACTAAGCCACCTGTCATCAGGCTGATGCAGGTAGAAAACACATCTAAAGACACTCCAAACCGATCAAATAAGAAACCAGGGGCATGTCATTACTGTGGAATCCCTGGTCATTGGCAGAATGAGTGTTGTAAGAAGAACCGAAAGGCCAAGACATGTTCAAACAGCAATCAGGACACTTGGAAAAAGGACAATAATCCTAATGACACAATGCTAATGCAAAAATTCAAGGAACTCTCTCCTGAGCAACAACAAAGGTTGTTGGAAGCGGCGGAGGGAAACTAACAGATCCCCTCTTACGGCCCATCTCTGCTGGAGTACACATGAAGTCTGATGGGATATATGTGAATATGCTAGTAAACACCTACCCAATTGATTTTTTAGTGGACACAGGAGCTGAAGTTACTGTGATGCCCACATCCTATCTAAAAACACATAAATCCTGTGTACAACGGCAAGAAGATGAGAGCTACGCGTGTGGGAGGGGGGAAAACAGACATGCAACAAACTGAATTGATTCAATGATTCTTCATTATTTATTATAGACATGTATAGCTATGTACTTAATTTCTATTCTAGTGGGCTATCATTGGAATGTTTATGGTTAACAGATGTTTCTGTTAGGAGGGAATGCAGAGACAAAAGTGTTGCTTTTAATTGCCTAGCTTGCGTGATCCTTGAGATAACACCCCTGTGTCATAGGGAGAGCCCCAGGGATTGATAAGGGGTCTATTCTACAGGACTGGTTTTGTTTTCCTTAGGTCAGTTAACCAACACCCACTACTTGAGTTTTCGGATATAACCAGAGCGAGGGTTGGGAGAAGGGCTCTTGCATTTACCTTTCCTCCTGTCTGCATCTTCAGTCTCCGGAGAACTTTCTATCTTTTGATACTTATATTAAATTCATTTGATACATTAATTCATTGACTATTTGGAATTCTTCTAAAACGGGTCCAAATCCAGTTCCACCACCCCTCCATGTACCATCAGGCGTTGCGGAAGCACCTACAAGACTTGCCTCCAGTGTCCTCAGTTGTCATACAATATGTGGACGACATCTTATAGGCATCTGAAGATGAGATGACACATGCGTGGGACCTCAGAACACTACTGGACCATCTACATGCGAAAGGTCACAAGGTCAGCCCTGACAAAGCACAAATCATGCAGCCACAGATCACCTATCTAGGTCAGCTAGTCTCACAGGGGAAACGGGAACTTACTCAAAGTCGCACTGCAGCTATCCAAGCTGCAAAGGAACCCACTACCATTAAAGAAGTACGTTCTTTCATGGGCCTTTGTAACTACAACAGATGTTGGGTGGATTCATTTGCTGAAATAGCACAACCCCTCAATGATCTCCTAAAAGGCGACCCTGACTCAAAAGATCCTGTTCAGCTTACAGAGCAACAGAAAGATGCCTTTGTCTAACTCAAGATGGCACTGTCGTCAGTACCTGCTCTGGGCATTCCTGACTCAGGGCAACCATACACCCTTTTTGTGGCTGAAAAAGATGGCTACATGATGTCAGTTCTGACACAAGACCATGGAGATCACCAAAAGCCTGTGGGTTACTACTCTAAGAAATTGCATGATGTGGCCTTAGGCTGGGGTCCTTGTCTGAGAGCTATGCAGACAACCTACATTGCGGTGTCCCTAGTATCACCCCTTGTTCTTGACCAACAGCTTCTCGTCAAATGTCCACAAGCTTTGCACACTCTCTTGACTATGAACCGAGCTGCACAAGTTCAAAGTTCAAAAGTTCAAAAGGTTTATTTGTCATTTGCAATAACAAGTTACAGCAATGAAATGTTTGGTTTTCCTACTCCCGACAGTGCAGTTAAAAGTTAAAAAGTAACAGTAATTATAATATAAAAAAATAAGATAACACAATTAATCAGTAATAACACTATACAAAAACACACATCAATAATATAACTATACAATTATACAACCGTCGTGCAATGTAAAAGTGACAGGTGTGCATGATATAAGTGGCAGATGTGCATGATATAAAGTGACAGGGGTGCATGGACTATGGATGGAAGGGAAGAGGGGTTCCCGAGTTGAGCAGCCTTACAGCCTGTGGAAAGAAGCTGTCCTGTAGCCTGTTGGTTTTGGACTGAATACTCTTGTACCTTCTGCCTGACGGCAGCTTGGTAAAGTCTGTGGCATGGGTGGCTGGGATTTGTAATGATCCGTTTGCACCTCCTCCTACACCTCTCTGTGTAGAGATCCTGCAGGGATGGCAGGTCAGACCTTGTGATACTCTCTGCTGTTTTAATCACCCTCTGAAGTTCTATGCGGTCGAGGGCGGTGCTGCTGCCATACCAGGCGGTGACACAGCCGGTCAGGATACTCTCGATAGTGCATCTGTAAAAGTTGGTGAGTATTCTGGGATCCCTGACAAATCTCCTTAATCGGCGTAGGAAGAAGAGCCGTTTCCTGGCCTCCTTTACCACGAAGTTAGAGTGATGAGACCAGGTCAAGTCATCACTGATGTTGACCCCGAGGAACCTGATGTTGTGAGTTCTCTCTACTGCAGACCCATTGATGTGTATGGGGGCGTGGTCTCCCTGCCGCTGCTTCCTGTGATCAACAATCATCTCCTTCGTTTTGCTGATATTGAGCTGGAAGTTATCTTGACACCACGAAGTCAGTGACCTTACTTTGTCTCTATAGGCTGACTCATCGTTGTCAGAGATCAGGCCTATGAAGGTGGTGTCGTCAGCTAAACTTAATGATGGAGTTGGAGACGTGAGTTGCCAGGCAGTCGTGGGTGAAGAGAGAGTACAGGAGCGGGCTCAACACACAGCCCTGGGGTAACCAGTACTGAGAGTCAGTGAGGAGGAGGTGGCGTTGCCCATCCGCACCACTTGGGGCCTGCCCGTCAGGAAGTTCAGGATCCATCTGCACATAGTGGGGTCGAGACCCAGATCCCTGAGCTTAACCGCCAGCTTGTGGGGCACAATGGTGTTGAAGGCTGAGCTATAGTCAATGAACAGCATTCTCACATATGTGTTCCTTTTGTCCAGATGAGAGAGTGCAGAGTGGAGGGTCAGAGCGATTGCGTCCTCTGGATCTGTTTTGTCTGTAGGCAAACTGTAGCGTGTCAAGTGTTGCAGGCATGGAGTCTGTGATGTGTGTTTTAACTAGCCGCTCAAAGCACTTCATGATGATTGGTGTGAGTGCTACAGGGTGGTAGTCATTCATGCAGAATGAATTGCTTTTTTGGCACAGGAACAATGATGGACTTTTTGAAGCAGTTGGGGACCACTGTCTGACGTAGCGATAGGTTGAAGATATCAGTAAAGACATCAGCCAGTTGGTCAGCACAGACCTTGAGAACACGGCTTGAGACATTATCTGGTCCAGGAACCTTGCGGGTGTTAATCCTTTTCAGGGCTTTACAGACGTCTGACCTGGTCATTTAGAAAGGGCAGCCGTCCTGGTCCATTTGAGTGTCCATGCCAAGGATGATGTTCTCAAAGCGAGCATAGAAAGAGTTCAGTTCCTCTGGGAGAGAAGCCGACACTTCCCCCACACTACCTGTATTACCTTTATAGTCAGTGATGGTTCTCAGACCACTCCACATGTTCCTGGTATTGAAGCCCTGGTAGAGAGATTCTACTTTGACTCTGTATTGACTTTTTGCAGTTTTTATTGCCTTCGTGAGATCATACCGGGATTTCTTATAATTTTCCATGCTGCCGGAGTTGAATGCTGCAGTCCGTGCCTTTATAGCATGGCACAGATACCACTGTTGACCCATGATTTTTGATTAGGAAATTATTTTGTAGTTGTACATGGTACAACGTTGTCAATACATCTGCTAATAAAATCGGTCACTGACTCTGTGTATTCATTGATATTGCCTCCAGAGGCCTCTCGGAACATTTCCCAGACTGTGGTGAGGAAACAGTCCCTTAAATCGGCGTCCGATTCGTCCGTTCATCGTTGAATGGACCTCGTCACTGGCTTCTCTTGTTTTAGCCTCTGCCTGTAAGCAGGGAGCAACAGTATTGACGCATGGTCTGATTTGCCTGAAAGCAGGATGGGGGAAGGCCTTATATCTGTGAGGAAATGGAGAGTAGACTTTGTCCAGTGTGTTTTTCCCGCATGTCGGGAAATTGATGTGTTTTTTAAACTTCGGTAGGACTTTCTTTGGATCGGCACCGTTAAAATCGCCAGCAACGATAAAGGCAGCCTCCGGATGTAAACATTCAAGCCTATCGATAACTCGAAAAAGTTTGTTGAGCGCAGCCCCAGCGTTGGCTTGGAACAATCTAATGGAACAATATTCTTATGCTTTTGTGTTTGTAGGCTGAAGTTATTGCAACCAAACAGCAGACCTCTGTATTTGCGATGGTACTACTATCCCTGAGTATTTAATGTATGCCAACATAACCCTCAATAATGGCACTGAAACTGTATTTTATGCTAACACCTTAGGCAACCTTATAACTACGGGCATGATTGCTCCTAATGGAACTCATTTCATTTGTGGCCCCAATGCCTATCCATGGCTCCCACCTTTATGGCGAGGATCATGTTATTTGGGTTATGTAATTCCACATATGAGACTGAGTACAGATTCTCCCTTTAAAACACAACATACTCGAGCCATCACTGAAACTGAAAGGTTTTTTGCTATTGCATTCCCTCCCTATGGCACCGCCATGTTGGCAAGAGAAGTTATTAGTATGGCTAGCTCTTTGGAGGCTTTAGCTAATATGACCTCTGACAGTCTGAAATTGCAGTCAGCTGAAATGGTCGCCCTTCGTACTGTTGCAATGCAAATTAGACTTGCTCTCGATTATATATTGTCGGCTCAGGGGGGAACCTGTGCAGTTATTGGAACTGAGTGTTGTGCCTACATACCTGATAACTCCAAAGAACTGACTGATTTGGCTGGTAAGATCCATGAGGAAGGTGCCAAATACCATAATTACAATCCTGATGATTTAGGTTTTTGGTTGTCATCTATTTTTGGTAAATTGGGAGGTTCTCTGCTAAACATGATTATGCCACCGGTGGTTGTAGTGTTGGTCTTTTTTTATCCTAGTTACACTCGCCAAGTGTGCTGTCGACAGGTGTCTGTCACTTAAAGTAATGCGTATGCTCCCACGGGACTTGCATCAAGGACAATGGTTGGACATGTGATGCTCACTACCTCATACATCCCCCATACATCCTGTCCATACATCCTGTCCATATATCCCGTGTGTGGATCCAAGAACAATGGACACTATACAAGAATGTAGGGAGGTTGGAACATACATTGCACTTAAATGATTGGAAGACAGCCAGATAGTGGAGGGGATTGGTTGAAAGTTCTGTCAAGTATAAATATGCTGTTTAAGACAAAGACATTTGGGGAATCACAAAGACAGCTGGAAAGACCAAGAAGAGAGAGATGGAAAGAAGGCTGAACATCTAGAAAAGACATTTTGTGAATAAGAAAAGACATTTTGAGAAAAGACATTTTGTGAAAAGATATTCTGTGAATAAACAACAAGGAACGGTTCTCCACCTGACTTAGGTCCGTTATTATTCTGCAAGAGGGCCAGAAGCTAACAGCATGTTCAAATAAGAAACTTAATAAGAATTGAACAGTCTCTAGAGGGTTTTTACCCCAAATGTCATACAAGGCATGCACAAGGGTAAACCAGAAAAAGTGTATCAAACTACACAAATGCTGTTAGAGTTACATACCTAACTCATGTTATTGGACATGGACAATTCACAATAAGCTGGATTTGTTCGCTACATACCACTCGAATAGGGATAGTACAGCTCCGGACAAAATTAAGAGACCACTGCACCTTTTTCTTTCCTTTCCAAAAAAGTTGAAAAGGAAAGTTTTGAGTGAGGAACAGAAGCGTTCAATTTGCAGTGGTCTCTTAATTTGAACCCTTCTGTTCCTCACTCAAAACCTTCCTTTTTGACTTTTTTGGAAAGGAATGAAAAAGGTGCGGTGGTCTCTTAATTCTTTCCGGAGCTGTATATTTGGATGTATTTCTTCAGTCAATGAAATCCAAAAAGGACCACGTTAAGAATCACCTTCAGAATTAAAGGTGGAATGTCATTTGTGTCTTGTATGCCTGTACGGGCACTTCCCACCAGTTCATGGCCGCGGTTATCAGAGTCCAGATTGGTTGAACGCTCTCCATCAACCTACAACATCGATTGCAGTCAATTATTGAGAATAGGTCCTCTACCGCAGTCAATGTACTCATCCAAACACACAACCAATTCAAGTGCAAACTCAGATTATTTTAAACTGTACGACATTCAAATTAAACATATTGTTGCTTGTGAATTATGATCAAATGTAATTCACCATTCTTGAAAAGGTTTTCAAACCAATGTTCGATATGTGGACCACAAGGCTAGATCAGGTAATTTGTGTATTAACCTAAACACAAATTATATTTGCCTTGATCAAGAGAGACTGCAATCAATAGGATTGTGGCATGTTAAATGAAGAAACTGAATTGGAATTTAACAGTCTACACAGAATTTTTACCCAAAATGTCATACAAGGCATGCACAAGGGAAAACCAGATGAAGTGCATCAAACTACACAAATGCTGTTTGAGTTACATAACTAACTCATGCTATTGGACATGGTCAATTCAAAATAACCTGGATTTTTTAGTTACATACCACTCGAATAAGGATAGTGTATTTGGATGTTTTTCATCAGTCAATTAAATCCAAAAAGGACCACATTAACAATCATCTTTATAAATAAAGGTGGAACGTCCTTGGTGTCTTGTATGCCTGTATGGGAACTTCCCACCAGTTCATGGTTGCTGTTCTCAAAGTCCAGATTGGTTGAACGCTCTCCATCAACCTACATTAATAATCAAAACGGCGGGAGCCATGCAAAAGGTTGGAGGAAAATGCGTCCTCCCATACAAGCGGTAACCCCCCGCTCGTTTCGTCTTAAAAAAAGGCTGCATGCGCGGGGCCGAAGAGACGGCCTTCCCGTTTGACAAAGTCGAAGCGAGGTGTCGGTGGGACCTCCCTAGATTGTCAACACAACAGGATAAGTTTACTATTGCTTCCATGTGCAAAGGAGGAAGGTGTCCATTCCCAATGTATTTGAATGGGGATGAAATAACCACGAAATGTACACAGACTTTGGGGGTGAACAGTGACCATATTCTTGGTAATGTTGTGTCCATTACGTGTTTATTTTACCCCATTCAAATACACTTCATATGGCACAAGTGTGGTAAGGTGACTCATGTACATTAACAAGGTACATGAATGGGTAGGAAATACTGTCCAAATGTACAAATGATGTAGACCCCTTAGAGACATGGGAGTTGGATTTTCCAAGTATTCATCATAAGGCCCTTTCAGTAGGCTTAAAAATTAAGCATTTTAAGACTTTTTGCATTGTACAATTGGGCAGCATTTCCTACCCATTCATTTATATTACAAATGGCACAAGTCTGGTAAGGTGACTCGTGCATTGGCAATGTATATGAATGGGTAGGAAATACTGCCCAATTGTACAAAAGAAAGGTTAAGAAAGGTTTATCCTACAAAAGACCCTTGTATGGTATGTTCCAACCTATGGTCAATGGGCCTATCCATAGAGCCTATGACAGTCACATGGAAAGCTCCTAGCAGGAGATATGGACAGGATGTATGTACAGGAAGTGTGGGGCCCATCAGTATCAGGCATCACGTCCTACGTATTGTCCTTTGTTCAGAGTTAGTCAGCACACATGCGTTGTGTTTCTCATGCCCATTTCCTCTCAGGTGACCTATTGTGACCTATGTCACTCAGAGACAAGCCGTTTTCGATGTGATGCATCAGGGGAGCTCTAACTTTGCTCTTCATCTACTCTACCTCTTGTCTACACCCCCTCTACACCTCCTCTATCGCTGCTCTACATCCTTTCTACCGCTGCTTCATATTTCTTTTACTGCTGCTCTTCATCGCTAATGCTGCTCTACATCGCTCCTGGTGCGCTACATTTCTCCTGCTGCTCTACATCTCTACTGCTGCTCTATAGTTCCTCTACCGCTGCTCTATATCTCTTCTACCCCTGTAGAAATTCTCTATCACTTCAAACCTCTAACAATTCAGACCTCTACAGGTCCTTTACCACTTCATAACTCTGCAGCTCCTTTATGCTGCTCTAAGTCTCTTGGCCTCCTCTGTCACTTCTTCCCTCCACAGCTCCTCTATCACTCCACACCTCCAAACCTCCTCTACCTCCCCGCACCTCCTCTATCACTCCACAGCTCTGCGCCTCCTCCATCATCCCGCGCCTCCTGTGTTAATCCACACCTCCTCTATCCCTCTGTGCCTCCTTTCCTCCATTACCTCTCTGTGCCTCCTCTATCACTCCTCACCTCCACGCCTCCTCCATCACTCCATTCGTCCTCCATCATTCTGCGACTCCTCTATGACCCTGCCCCTCCTCTATCACTATGCACCTCCTCCTGATCTCCACACCTCCTCCATCATTCCACACCTCCTCTATGACCCTGTGCCTCCTATATCACTCCACACCTCCTCTATTTCTCCACACCTCCTCCATCATTCTGTGCCTCCTATATCACTACGCACCTCCTCCTGATATCCACATCTCCTCCATCATTCCGCACCTCCTCTATGGCCCTGCAGCTCCTATATCACTCCGCACCTCCTCCTGATCTCCACACCTCCTCCATCATTCCGCACCTCCTCTATGACCCTGCACCTCCTATATCACTCCGCACCTCCTCTATTTCTCCGCACCTCCTCCATCATTCCGTGCCTCCTATATCACTACGCACCTCCTCCTGATCTCCACGCCTCCTCCATCATTCCATGCCTCCTCTATGACCCTGTGCTTCCTATATCATTCCGCACCTCCTCTATCTCTCCACACCACCTCCTTCATTCTGTGCCTCCTCAATGACCCTGCGTCTCCTATATCACTCCGCACCTCCTTTATCTCTCCACACCTCCTCCATCATTCCGCACCCCTTATATCACTCCACACCTCCTCTACCACTCTGCCCCTCCTCTCTCTCTCCACGCCTCCATCATTCCGCACCTCCTTGATGACTGTGCGCCTCCTCTTTCTCTCCATGCCTCGTCTATCTCTTCATGCCTTCTTCACCCTCAACCAGATTTGGCCATCGGGGGGCCATTCACATTGCATCTGGTTTGGACCAAAGTGTATGGGTATTCCCATTGGGCGTACAATTGGGAAGTATAACATGTACAGTTGCCCAGTAATCGTCAACATTTTCACTCAGGGGAGTTTGGACCTGAGGTGTATGGCTGATCCCATTGGGCGTACAGTGTGTTACATTGCCATCGGCAATGTGGTACACTGGGTCTGGACGGTTGACATGCAGTGTAATACACTGCCGACGGCAATGTAATACACTGGATATGGACAGTAGTCTTGCAGTGTAATACAAAGTTACTGGATATTTAATTAATTGTATCTGGGTGTAGTCCAGGCCCGATAAACATCCTGCGTTGCAGTGACTTGTGTGTAAACCTCAAGATTTGCACTTGGTGGACTTTGGACCGAAGTGTATGGGTAATCACATTGGGCGTACAATTCGGCAGTAAAAAACTTACATTTGCCCAGGAAATGTCAGAATTTGGACTGGGGGGAGTATGGCCCGAAATGAATTATGGGTAATCCCATTGGGGTACAATTAGGAAGTATAATGTACATTTGCCATGTTATCTTCAAAATTTGGACTGGGGGGAGTTTGGACCAAAGGGTATTATGGGTAATCCCATTCAGGGTACATTTGGGATGTATAACATACATTTCCCCAGTAAACGTCAAAAATTGGACTCGGGGGAGTTTGGACCGAAGCGTATGGGCAATCCATTAGGTTGCGTTATCGCAGAAGGAACTGCGATAACGCAACACTCCTGCTTCCTGCCTTTTGCCAACCTTTCTTTCTTTTCTTACTTTTTAATTTTCTTTTAATCTTCTTTTAATCTTTTACATTTGTTTCATTTTTGTTCTATAATTGTTTTAATCATATTTTTACAATTTTATGTAATTTTTAAAAGAGGAGCTCAGCATAGTTCTTTTGTATTTTTCAGTGATTTTTTATGATGGAGGAGCTAAGACAGCTGTTGGAGGAATGGATCAACCGCTTAGAAGATTTAGTCACCAGAGCGCTCCTCCGGTCGGACTGTGAGTCCTGTCCGGTAGGTGAATCAACAAATGCTAATGCTAACATAGCAAAACAGGCTAACCTAGGGCTAGAGAACTCTAAAGATTTCCCTATACTTGATAGAACAAAGTCAAAAATGGTGAACAGATCAGAGCAATTTCAGAGCGAACGGCTGAATGAGACGATAACACAGCTTGAAATACGTGAGAGTGAACAATTCATTGACTCTGTAGCAGCTACTCTAGGGGTTGAGCTACCAAATGCTAACGGACAGACACAGATTGGTATACAAGGGATTACTTCAAATCTTGACCACTCTGTCACGGACCTGGCTGA
>JACXGI010007891.1:9151-35586 GCA_016801175.1 Esox masquinongy
TGGGTGTCATTAGGTGTCAGTAAGAGGTGGTTGGTGTCATTAGGTGTCAGTAAGAGGTGTTGGGTGTCATTAGGTGTCAGTAAGAGGTGTTGGGTGTCATTAGGTGTCAGTAAGAGGTGGTAGGTGTCATTAGGTGTCAGTAAGAGGTGGTTGGTGTCATATTAGGTGTCAGTAAGAGGTGGTGGGTGTCATTAGGTGTCAGTAAGAGGTGGTAGGTGTCATTAGGTGTCAGTAAGAGGTGGTTGGTGTCATATTAGGTGTCAGTAAGAGGTGGTGGGTGTCATTAGGTGTCAGTAAGAGGTGGTAGGTGTCAACTTTGATGTAATCCTACAGACTTCACATTTTGGTGCTCAAGGCTACCTTTACAAGGAAATGGACCAAAGCAATTAATTTGAAGTATTGCAAATCAAGAATATGTTTGTGTAACAATGTCCCTCCCCCTTCCCTCCCGCTCTCTCTCTCCCCTTCACTCCCTCCCTCCCTCTCTCCCCTTCCCTCCCACTCTCTCTCTCCCCTTCACTCCCTCCCTCCCTCTCTCCCCTTCCCTCCCACTCTCTCTGTCCCTCACTCTTTTGATCAATATTTAACATCTGCCCATCCTCAACATAGCTTCCTGCATTCCTGGATGTGCCTCAACATGAGTTGACCTGTCTTACGTCATAAAAATATTTACTGAATCCCAAACCTTGTGCCCTCAGAAATGGAACAACACATACCAGGAAAAACTGTGAGCTCCTCACAGGTGACCCTTGAATGAGAAATGATCTTTATTTTGGATGTCCACTTAGAAGTGTTCCTTGACAGTTTGTTACAACGCAACCCATGACGGCGTAGTTAAAGTATCTAACAGTAGTCCTCACCAGTGTTGTCAAACGGTACTTGAGTGCAGCCGTCCGTCTGCTGCCAAGGGCAGGTATAGACAGCTCCTCTCTCCACCACCGAGGAAGCCGCCGAGGTGTTGGCCCTGGGTGCTCCTATAAGAATGTTTGACCTTAAGAAAAAAGAATAAATACTCAGCCTAAAAACACGGAAACATGCCCCAGACCTCTTCTCCAACGGCCGACCTGGAGGATATCGCTGTTCACCTACTATAGCTTACGGTCAAAACAATGACTTTTCACTGATACATTACATTGAAAAAAACGATGTTATGTATTTTCTTTAAATGTATGTTCCATAACAGACGTGGAAAATAGAAAACATGAAGACCTGATCTGAAAACTAAAATGAGTATTATGTAGGTTATAGAATTCAGTCTTACTGCTTGTTATCTGGCATGAAGAAATCCACCGAAAATCCAAAATAACTTCCTTTTGGTCCGGAGAATACAATCGGTTTCTCGATGTCCAAGTTGAAAGAAGTTGTCCATTGTAAACAAGGCAAAATCAAAGCTAAAGACACATACAGTTTGCGACGTCGTTCCATCCTTAAGGCTGAATATCCGTAACCTAGTGAGCTAGATGCTTGCTGTGGTTTCGTATGGCAATAATAGAGCACGACAAAAAACAATTCCCTTTTCTCTTTGTAGTCGTTTTAATGATGATGACACACCGAGATCCCACACTCCATGTCCATGAGTAAATCCCAGGCAGTTCAGTAAACGTCTCGACTACAGTTTCGCTTCTTTAGCAGCATCCAGTGAAAAGATTCCAGTTCGAATCGCTGCGACCTCAAAGGTGCAGTTCATGTGATACAATGTAAAACATCCGAGTATGTTAACAGACCTCGGCGGCAGACGGCCCTGTTTCCTAGTCGCTTGTTGCGGCTGTACTAGGTTCGCAGTCGTACTCCCCAAATGAACTGTACAGGAAGTGCGCTCATTGCTCCCAATAAAAGGGACTTCCGTAATGTTTCGCGCTATCCCATGCAGCTATGTTGCACGGTGTCGTTTTCCACTGCCATGTACGGGATTCAGTGTAACTGAGTTACAACGAACGGTTTTGCTTGTGAACAGAGGAACATCGAGCTTTGGTGCCGAATAAACTCCCACTGCAACTTAAACGTTAGATCTTTTAAATCAGGGATGGGCAACTTGGATGGTGGTGGGAGCCACAGAATTTATGTACTGGTCATCATGGGGCCACAGATTAACTTGGAACGCACGCACGCACGTGTCCATGTATTGTATGTAATTATTAACAAATGTATTAAAAGAACTAGGTCTGATGCTAGATAACGTATGTCTGGGCAATTTTAAAATATTTATCAATATGCTGTTTTCCGCTCTGCTCATCTCTCCATTCAGTGCGTTCGCTGCCGTGTTATTAAACGCGTGAACCCTTTCAACGCTATAGGTTTTTTGGCTGTTTTCACCACTTTGATATTTTGGCTTGTACAGAGACTTCTGTAATCAGCAACACTTAGAAAGACATCACGACATCTTTCTGAGACCTTGAAATTATTGTTTTATATGTAAACATGCAAACAATTATTTCAAGTCTATTTCATGTTTTGTTTCCAGCATCGATTTTGGATCCAATATTAACTTTACAACAAATTTAAGGTCAAACATGATATATATATATTTTTGTGTATATATCCTTTTACTGTTTTCTAAATTCATCTGAGGGCCGCACAAAGAAGGGGTGGGGGCCGCATGCGGCCCATGGGCCACCAGTTGCCCATGCCTGTTTTAAATCTACGCGATCGTCTGTCAGAACACCATTACCAAGATTCAATGACTGGATAAGTCCAATTTAACCTGTGCTATACAAATACATGACCTATCTGATATAAGCAATGACACTGAGTGCCCAGTGAACTAACCTTCGAGACAATGCCTTTCAGATTTATATTTTTATCTTAATTATTTATTTAGGTCGAGTTTGGTATTTCAGAACTGCGTCTTTGTCAGCCTTTTTTAAAGCTGAATCAGAAAAGAGAAATGCACACTACAGTATCCATAGTAGACTGTAAATAAGTTCTCTTCACATTGCACTTTAGAGGGGTTTTAGAAACAGTGGGTCCAATAGCTGTTAATGGTCTGTTTTGTAATAGCGCTGAGTCATTTGTGTAAAGCTTTTTCTAAATCCACACTGCCTAACAATTACAGATGACTAATGAGTGCTGGGATATTTTGTTCATATTTGGTCTGATTCTGCCTCGTACTCACTGCTTCCCAAAATGCACCCTGTTATCAAAATAGCAACACTACATTTGACCAGAACCAAGAACACCCTATTCCCTACATATTTCCCTACTTTTGACCAGAACCCAACAGGACCTGCTATAAAGGAGTGTACTTCATAGGAAACATAGAGAATTTTGGGAGGCAGATAGTTGGAGGGGTGGTTATGATGACGTAAGCTCACAGGAATGTGTGTTAAAAAAGCCCCCGGGAGGCTTGAAATGTGTTTGAGGGGAGGGTGAGGTATAGAGAAATGCAGGGAGGTTGGGGATGATGTTAGGGGAAACAAAGCCATGTTTACTGTTCCCTGTGTTACAGTTTGCAGATGCTGCCTTATTGAATTACAGTGCTGTCTTGGAGAATTACTTCACACCAGGGACTTGTGAAAATCGGGGCGATCCCTTTTTCTTTCCTCAAAAATACATGTCTTAATATTAACAAAATTTGACATCTATGCTGTTCAGTCACGGCAGGCACCCTTATGGCCTCAAACCGGTCTTGAATGTACAATAAAAGATATTCATGACCTTTACTACAGCCGGCTCTCAAATAGAGAAAGTAAACATTCTCTCCTCTGGAGGCACATCCACTGACAAGATGTCATCCCACAAATACCTCGGGATATGGTTAGACAACAAGCAGTCCTTTAAAGTTCATATGGATACTAATTTGAAGAATTTTGAACTGAATTTATTTTTATTCACTAAGCAAAACTATAGAGACAACACAAGGTGTTGGGTCCATGTTTCTTGAAATTTCCCATTCGCACGATAAGCTTATTTCTCAAATTTGTGCACGCATTTGTTTATCTTGTTTACATCTCTGTCAGAGTGTTTCTTTCTTTGAAAAGATAATCCATCCATCTGACAGATGTGGCACATCAGGAAGTTGATTGCACCTGGTGTTGGGGACAATAAAAGGCCACTCTAAAATTCTGCAGTTTTGTCTCCAGAAAACTTCTTCACTTGGACACCTGATTGAACTATGAGCCTGAACAGCCAAATAATGTCTTTACAAACTGTCTGAAACCGTCTCAATGAAGCTCATCTGTGCGATCGTTCTCACTAGGCCAGGGCTACCCAACCCTGTTCCTGGAGCTCTACTTTCCAGTAGGTTTTCTCTCCAACTCTAATTTAACACACCTGAATCTAATAATTAGCTGGATGAAAAGCATAATCGGGTTTGTCACGAATGGGGTTGAAGAGAGAACCTACAGGACAGTAGATCTCTAGGAACAGGGTTGGGCAGCCCTGCACTAGGGTCTTGACTAAAGTTTAGTGTCAGAGCTGACTTCCGTGGGCAAATGTTCACCTTTGATGCCCAATGGCATGTTGGAGAAGTGTGCTCTTCACAGGAGAATCTGTTATGAGAGGCTTTTAAATTGTTCCATTTTGCGTTTGCATTTTTGCTCAGTTCAGTTGTATTATAATGCACTAGGGCAAATTTCATTACAAAAAACTTGTTGATGATTATGACTATGGTTATTTAAAACACTGAGATCTACACTGTCATGTAAGTGTGATGGAATTAGGTCATCTCAATCTACCTGTAGTTCCTTGACTTTGTGCTAGCCACTCCCTTTTCTTACTGTGTGCAGCAGTCAGACTGCAGTCTCTCGCAGTCTTTTTGCTGAGGAAGAGCGCCAGAAGAGAAAGAAGTCACTAACAAATTATTTAAATAAATAACAGTCTGTGGTGGTTGTCTTGTTATATAATTGTTTGTCATGAGAAAACATTTGAAGGTACAAACTATATTCTATATGCAGTACAGTCTCTGGACCAATGTCTGGACCTGGTCTCCAACCAGCCAATCTACAAACGTAAAGGTAAAAGAAAATGGAAAATTTATGGCAGAACCAGTCTTTTTTATTTAACCTAACAGGTTTATAGTTACCAATTCCATATGTTGGTTTAGAGAAAATCATGTGTGTAGTAGAAAAACAATTTAAAAAGGAATTAGTGCAGGTGGAAAAATAACTGAACCCCAAGGTGCATTGGTTAAATCAAGTAGGTAAGTAGAATCAGGAGGGTAAATAATTGGGTACCAAAATAAGCAATCAACGGAGAGATCTGTAGGAAATAATATGGGCAGGACTATGATATAGACAAAAAATTTGTATAAATGTTTTTAATGCCACAAAATCTTGAAATAACAATGTTTCCCTGACAGAAAATAATTTCCAGGATTTCTTGAATAACACTTTAAATACAAATTATGGTCATGATGACAAAATGTACCAACATTATGTACAGATAGTGGAGATTAGATTATCTTAGTTTAGTTTAAAACCTCTCTTCCAGATTATCAGACGACACGTCCAAATAGTCCTATGGTCATCTTCGCTTCTAGTCAACAGCTTATTCTGGACAGGAAAGGCAACCAAACAAAATAAAAAACAATAACCCATCAACCTAGAAAGGCACATTCTTTCCTGTAAACGTTGCTGCAGACGGCATTCACGGCTGACTGACAGAGCGTGATTCAGCACGCCAACGGCTGCTGTGTTTACACATTTAATTAGTGTGGGCTTTTCCTTTTCATTGAAAAACATTCAGCCTTTTATGTGGTGACCTCAGCCAGCCCTGTCTGCGCTGGTGGGGGTTTTCTGACCATGTGACTCAGCAAGCGGTGCAGTACTTCTGCATAGCGGTGATGGTGTGCCGCGGCTGTGACGGGGACGTTGCCCCAACGTAGATGCCATTTTATTTTTTTTCCAGACTGGGCCATTAAATGGTTGTTCGGACTCACGGGGGAGGGGGGGGGTGTCTACCCTGGTGTCCTAACAGGCCGTTCTCCCGCCGTGGCCACTCCTAATCATCCAGCTCATCCGTAATTGGCACGTTTTACTGCTCACCACTCCACCTCATGCCTGACGTGGTGTTTTTTGGCACAACCTTTTCGACCGGTCATCACTCAGGAGGGTGGAGGTGGACGAACAGAGGGGTCATGCTGGTGCTCTGAAGTCTAACCTTAAGTCTTAATTTTGAGTACTACACAGAACAAAGTAAAAACACAAAAAAAAATAATACTGAATATGTTTTTATTTACAATAAATCTCTGCATATTGGCGAGAGGGACGTTTTAAGACTTTCTCTCACAATGACAGACTAGTACATCTGACAACACTTTCTGTTGCCCAGTACCAATTAGCAGATATAAACGTTCCTTTACAAACAACTAATTGCCAGATCCAATTATTTGAATTCCATTTAGTCCATTTTATTTTCTGTAAGTTCAACACAGTTTCGGCAAAGCAAAATCAAATCTAACATGAACTTTGGGACATTGTAGGAAGTAGTAGTTTCAGTATAAAAGTCAAACTAAAAATAGTGATGGTATTTAAATGGCATTCATTAAATCCTACACTGTATCAACTTTACTCTATGGATCTGTCCATTGACTCAAATCAAACTTTGCTTAATTCCCCTTCAGAAAAATCTGAGCTACACTGTTTGATGTTCACTAATCTTTCCATGTCTTTCAGAAGCCTCTAGTCTTCTAGACCTCAGATCTACAAACTCTAGATAGTCAACATAATTCACAATACATTCATGACCTGATACAGGCATGCAGATCATTTTAAACATCCTTTATGTGAAGTCCAGTACCATCAGTGCAACCTTCCTTTGCATTTTCCATTAAGCATTAATGAGACAAAGAACCTTCAAAAGAGGAAGCCCAGCATAAACTGAGCTATAACAGATAGTGCTACTGCAAACATTTAAATGAAGCCGTCAGAAAAGCCAGTATTTATGAAACACTTTGTCAACTATTTAGGCCAATATTAACAGTATATAAAAATCAAAGGGTAAAATTCCTTGCCAGAAATATTCATGAATTAACATAAACAAACCAATAAATATTACATTTCCCACTGACTTCTGACCATGATTGTAAGAGAGAGAAAAAAAACACGGCATATCAACACATCAGATAAAAATGTGAACCTTTTGTTATCAACTGGAATTACAGAAGAACAGAAAGATCAGATGCATGTGAGAGGAGAAAAACAGATTTGTTTTTACAAAGTTTGTAAAGTTGTCAACATCTACAGCTCAGACAGTTCTGCTGGAGAATGGATATTTGTCTTTCAGGTGACAGACGAGGAACTAAGGGAACAAGATTCCCATGCCAAGACTGTTACCGTGGAACATAATTCACTTCCCGTCTTGACTGCTAATCCATAAAATGAGCAAACCTCAAATCAAATAAGCAGACTGAATTCAATTCAGACAAGCTGATTCAATTCAAAAATTCAGATTAAATTCAATTAAAAAAAGCCGATTCAACTCAAATAATCCAGAGTCGATTCAATTAAATTCACTCCCAGTCTCATTCATCCAGCTCCAGTGTGTTGAGCTCTTCCTCTAGCTCATCCAGATCCTCCCCAGTGAACAGGTTCTCATCCACAGGGACCTCATCCGTCTCCCTGCCCTCCTCCGTGTCCTCTCGTCCTATTCCGTTCACTCCATTCTCCACCCCTCCCAGAGCCTTGCTTAGCCTACTGTCTGCGAGGCGACAAGAGTACAGCAGCAAGCCAACAAAAACGATCGGTCAAAGAAATAATTGAAAACAGCATATCCCCCACATGATTATGCCTAGTCAGATAAAATGGTTAACAACAGGAAATGTGGTTGTCGGGCAGGAAGAAACACAGACAGACGTATCTTGTAGAAAACCAACTGTTTGATAATTACAAACTGCACAACAGACAGACAGATCTTGTAGAAAACCAACTGTTTGGTAATTAAAAACTGCACAACAGACAGACAGATCTTGTAGAAAACCAACTGTTTGGTAATTAAAAACTGCACAACAGACAGTAAGTCAGACATATCTTGTAGAAAACCAACTGTTTGGAAATGAATAACTGCACAACAGACAGACAGATGTATCTTGTAGAAAACCAACTGTTTGGCAATCAAACGTCCACACCAGAGAGAAGAGCTGCTCACCACTAGTGGCCGTGGAAGGCTGAGTCTTGGCTGTGAATCTATCTGCAGATGCCACGGTGATCCCATCGCTACCCACCTCCTGAGGAATAAACCTGGCCACATCGATGTCCTGGAAGATGTCAGCATCCACCACCTAAGGAACAGAAGCACAGGTAGAAGTATTAGACTTAACTGTAACAAAAATAACATCCCCTTGATTAAAAGTCAAGTCGAACATAATTTGAATTGAAGAGCTACAATGGAAACAATTAAAGCTTTAGACTTCTATATGAACTTGACATGACGCTGACTGTAACTTTACCTCATGAATGATGTCTTCGTCAACATCATCATCAGTCTGTTTGGCGTATTTAGTATCATCTGCCTCCTCATCATCGTCATCAACCAGGTCGGGCCGGAACTCGAACACTTCACGGCCACTGACCTGGAAAAGAACCAAACAAAATGTTATATATTTATAAAAGCTACAGTCACTTCTCAAGGTGAAGTTTGTCCAAAGTTTTTGTCTAATGGACATCATTAAATGCATTGAACTAGAATGAATAAAAATGAATCATTGACTTGAACGGGAACTCCTATTCTCTTCTTTACATTTCTGTGATAAATCCTATCATATAGATGAAATCCATATTTATAAATTGTGAAAAATGGACCAAGGTCTTGATATTTAATTTAAAGGGTTTTGTCCCCACCCTCTGGTAAGAGAAGGGGAAGCTGAAATCATCTCAATGTGCCTTGGAAAACAATTACGTCTGATAAATGTACACACAAGACAAAGTTCAGGAACACCGATGAACTACAAGATTGCCTAAGGCTAGAATGTGAAATTTGCTCCTAAGCCCCCCCCCCCCCGAAAAAAAATTTAATTTACTGTTTGTTTCTTTAAACTAGCTGAACTCACCCCAAGTGACCTTCCCGCTGAGAAGTCAGCCCTCTTCCTCTCCATGTCCTGCTCGTCCTTGGCGATCCTCTCCTGTCGTTTCCTCTTCTTCCAGGCCAGGAAGGTCAGAAGGGTGATGCGGGTGATGTTGGGACCCAGGGCAGCTCGCTTACAAACAGATCATTCAAACAGCGTGTGATTTTCCTTTTTCATTACAACTCTATCTCCAGGGTTTTAGACAATGAATGAATTAATCAAATTTATTTCATAAAGCCCATTTTACATCAGCAGTTGTCACAAAGTGCTTTTACAAAACGAATATTATTTCATGCCCACTTTATTTTATACAGATCAATGCCTTCATATTTTGGTATTTTTTTAATAAATGACTACAAAATTACACAGTGTGTAATACCCCTGACTGCTTCATACATATTAATACTAAACCCCTGAGTGCTTCATAACCTAAACCTCTGACAACTTCATAAACATTAATACTAAACCCCTGACAACTTCATAACCTAAACCTCTGACAACTATCATAAACATTAATACTACTTGAATGTCATACTCATTGTCTCACCACAAAATAGTATCTGAACCCATGTCTGATCCGACCCACCTCCTTAACCAGCTACATCTGCACATCTAATCCAGATCCACCAGCCAATTTCTCAATCAGCATCTACATGTCTGATCCAGATCCACCAGCCAATTTCTCAGTCAGCATCTACATGTCTGATCCAGATCCACCAGCCAATTTCTCAATCAGCATCTACATGTCTGATCCAGATCAACCTACCTCATTCTCCATCAGCTCCTCCATGACTGATCCAAGATGAACCTACCTCCTTCTCGATCAGCTCCTCCAGTGAGATCTCCTCCTCCTGGTTCTCCTCCTTCTTCTTATCCTTCTTGAGGACGAACCCAGCAGGAAGGGCATGTCGGTACATACAGCCGTCTCCTCCCCCAGGACACACCCAGAACCAACCATACTTATTGTTCTCAATGGCATCCAGGAAATACTTACAAACCTACAGGAGGGGACAGGCTACTTCAGTCAACTTAATATGCATAACCCCCTTAGAAGAGAAAAACAAGCTTTCTTGTAATGTATAATTCTGAATGTAATACTGGTATGTACGGAAACATGTAAAAGGCGTGCAACGAATGTGTAACACTTGTAACAACGCTTGCTGTGTGTTGACATGTACAATCTGAGTTTGTTGAGTTGTGGCTTTCTTCTTCTCTGCCTCCCCGTGTTTCTTGTTGACCACTTCCTCCAGCTTCTTCTCATCCCAGTTGTCCATGGTGTCTACACACAAAAAAACAGAACAAAAGCAGGCCGTGACAATGAACCCCGGTAACTAAGAATCACACCTGAGAAGAGTTAATCTTTCACACTGTGAATGCAATTCGACAACCTAAAACCTGATGACAGGGTCAAAACATCATTTGCAGCCTAGCGCAAAGAGGGGTGAGCGAATATGGCCTCACCTTTCTCAAGGTCTTCGTCTCGGCCGTCGACATACAGACTCCGCTTTTCGCATTTCCTCTCAAGAGTCAGGTCATGCGAGAATTTGCATTTATCTCCCTTGGTGCACTGGCCTTGCTTGAAGAAGGCACACAGCACCGATTTAGGATCCACACCTGACCACAAGGGTTAGAAGACATGGGGAGGGGAAATGAAATAACAATAATAAAATTGTTGGCGTGCCACCAGGGCTACATATTAGTAAAATCAGCATTAACGTTACAGGGATTCGCAGTCACACTGAAGACAGTCCGACAACCTCACTGCATATCACTGAAGATAATCAACGATCTCATTCCAAATCAATGAAGACCGCTGCTTTCGTGTTAAAGATCACAGCAGTTTTCATTAAAATTCTGAAAATTTACGTGCGCCTAAATCTTACTGACATTTGCTTTGAAAACGGAAAGCATTTCACACATCTTCTAGAAGAAAAAGAATATCTACATATCATGTAGGCCATCTATTCAAATGAAAAGATATTCAATGTTACCTGAATGGGCATCTATCGAAATTAAACCATTTTATGTTTTTGACCAGATTTTTACTTACGTGACACTTAGCATATTACTGGCTAACTCAACGCTGTAATTCTGGTCATGTACGGGACTCACATTGATTAGGCCACAAAGAAAGACACTGACAGGGAGAAATGGTTTCTGACAATAGACTAGGAAAAGTATGAATTTGAGGAGGTAGCATTGCGAATTTGCTAAAGGGGCCACATGTAAGATATTATTTTTTACTCTATTTCATAGTGAAATAGAGTATGCTTGTACTTATGCTAGTGTAGCATAAGTACAAGCATTAGCGAACAGAAGACATCTGCAGTTAATGCTTTAAGTTAAAATTAAGACAATATTTTTTTTCTTACAAAATTGAGTACCTCATTTAAACTTTCTCACCAGTACTTCTATCAGTTTGCATTGACTTGTAGTCTCCTCATACTAAGCTTTAGACATGTGGTACAATCCTTCCCACCCTAAACCAGCTAATACTATTGCCGTCTTGTTCGGAAAGGGAAGAGGAGGAGACAAGTCATGTCATTGTTTAAAACAGTCTTGTAAACGTTAAAGGCTGAATTCTACACAGTACATCTTTACGGCTACATTATAACCACATTAAAAATAGAGACTTGCTAGATCTCAAAACTGCCTGAATTTTATTCACGTCTTCCTAAATAGTCCCAGTACCTTTGGCAACTTTCTGGGCAGCAACTACAGGCTTGAACAGCTCATTAAGCTCTTCAAGCTCCTTCTTCTTATCAACCTTCTTATTCTTATCACCCTCCGAAGCTGCAACCTGGAAACATGACACAAGGGCTCCGCAGTTAGACAATAATTTGCTCCCTTTGGATTTATATCAGTGGGTCGTGGGGCTTGTTTATATCTTTACCCTCTAAACGGAAGGCAAAGTTCCCACCTGTCTTGCGTTCTGCTGTCCATACTTGACTTGCTGAGTGACCGTTTTTATAAACTTCTGTTGTTTGGCTCCTTTCTTGTTCTTCAGTCCAAATGTCTTGTCCTGGTCAATAAATAAGCTTAATGTTAGCCATATGTATGGGTATAAAGAGAATATTGTCTTTTTTGTCAAACGCCGAGTTGCATTCTTAGCCAGCTATGTACTGTTGCTAGCACACAGGGCTATTTATTCACTCCCAAGATGACTGCCAGTCAGTTGTCTTACCTAGATGCAAGAAGCATCCACTAACCGGTGATATAACATCAGCCAAGTAGCGATACATTTCTTATAGTTTTAAGATTGGAAGTCAATACAGTATATGGCCTGCTAACGTTAGTAGCTAACTGCAGCTGCATAACCACTGCCTTTAACTAGCTAGCTAGATAGCTACTGCACACTCGCTTGTTCTCGATCCTCAGTTCTTACCTCAATTATCTTTTCCTTCTTTTTCTCTTGTGTTTTCTTACTACCTGCTGTTGCTTGAGCCGGTTTTTTCGGAGGCATGTCGGTTTAAAATGTTAAAGAAACCAATCCGAGCCTCGACTTAATACGTTGTTATCAAATCTGGTTAGCCTCAGCAGAAGCTGTCAGATGGACATTCGCACATGCGCACACCACACAGTGGTAATAAGGAAGCGCATTGTGTTCTGGTTAACGTAGTCATTTCAGTCGAGGTATAGACTACTGTAAACTCGCGAAACCGGCGGATCCCGCGAGTTTACGAGGCTTCGCGAGGCTAGTTTAATATGGTATAATTGCAGACATCTATATGATTGCACAGCGCAAGCGAGCGCAAGTAGGCACGTACGGAATGTGAAGGTATGTGGGAGTTCCTGAATATACTGTTACGCCTATTACTGCCTACCATTGGTCAGTATGTTGTTAACTTCCACTGGATGGGAAGGTTTACGGACCAATTGGGCTATTTTTATTGACAACAGTGCGGGCAAAATGGGCTTGGGTGGGTTGATTTACAGATAGCGTTGTATAGAAAAAATATAATTTGCGGAGGTCGCGGATGATTGGTGGTTTACTGTCAATACAATATGGCAACACTGCTTCCACTGGTCAGTTCCCACACTGGAGTTCCTGGTTTTACGCTACGTTCAACCAGATATATTATAAAAAGGACAGTGAAAGTACTGTATATCTGGTTCATCAAACTTTACGAAAGGTTACGACGTTGAAAAAGCGCAAAGGCATACTCAGATATGGTAGTAGTCTAGATATGGTAGTACAGAATAAGAAAATGCACGCGTTTGTACTCACGTTTTCATATAAGTATTATTTAGCCTGAATGATAGCATAGCACATTGGATTCATGAGAGCACAATAGGCATTCAGTTATTTACTGTGGTCCAACATCGAAGTCAGTGTCATAGCCAACAACAAATTGTGTCAGTTAGACAGTAACAGTGTTTATTCACCGGATCAAACGCTCCAAACATTACACTTCAACACTGATAAAACTAAATTGTGTGTTGTGATCAGATAGGCTTCAGTTTTATCCCAGCTAATGGGTATTCTCATCAGCTGAACAAATTAATGAAGCTCAAAATTAACAAAACTGCCTGGGAGGAGGGAGGAACAACATTGATTAGGTATATGTAAATATGCAGTCACGCCCTAGTTCTCATTGATGGCACTGAGGTGGAGCATGTGTCCAGCTTCAAATTCCTGTGTCCACATCACCGAGGACCTCTCCTGGACCCTCAACACCTCAGCCCTGGTCTACAAGGTGCATCAGCGCCTGTACTTTTTGAGGTGGCTGAAGAAGGCCCGTCTGTCCTCCATGATCCTTATGAAATTCTACCACTGAACAATCGAGAGCATTCTGACAAACTGCACCACAGTGGGGTTTAGCGGTTGCTCTGTAGCCGACCGGAAGGCCCTGCAACGGGTGGTGAAAACCGCCCAGCACATCACTGGTGCCCAGCTCTCATCCATCGTAGACCTCCAGCACAAGCGGTGTCTGCATAGGATGTGCGGCATCATCAGGGACTCTTCACATCCAGGCCACAAACTGTTTGCCCTCCTTCCATCAGGCAGGTGGTACAGGTCTCTTCGTTCCCGCACCAGCAGGCTCAGGAACAGTTTCTTCCCATCCACTGTAACCCTGCTGAACTCTGTGACCCATCACTAACCACACCCCCTGCCACTCAGGGACCTTGTTGCACTACTCCCTTTGTACTACTCTGCCTTGCAAAGTCTGATGATGGAAGTTTTCAGTTGTTACAGGTACGTGTCTGCCTCAGGAACCTCACTGCTGCTATTCCTGCATTTCGGTTGCACATGCACCTTGCACATTCAATTTGCCTCACTGCACATTTAGAACGGTCATCGTACTTGCATTTTTACAGTTATTACATACGCATGTCTACCTCAGGGACCTCATTGCTGCCATCTCTGCATCTCGGTTGCACATGCTACCTAACTGCTTCAATTTGCTATTATCCCACATGTAACATACACTATAATTAATACTTGTATATGTTCTGCCCTCCTCTATTTGCCTTAATTGCACGTTTAGTATTGCCATTTGTACTGCATTTGCCTTCATTGCACATCTATACATACCACTTGTAATATACATATACTTAAACTTGAAAATACTTGTACATTTTCTGCCCTCTTCTATTTGCACTTCTGGATAGATGCTAAATGCATTTTGTTGTAAAGTACTTGAACTGTTCAATGACTATAAAGTTGAATCTAATCTATTTGAATATGTAAATATGACCAATTTTCAATTCAAATATGACAATTATGTGGTTCAAGCATTACAACAATTTAACTCATATGTTGAATAATATATATTGCACTGTACCTGTCAGGTTAAAGCTTAAATGAACATGCAAATAACATTAACACCTGCAGAAACAGGCACATGGAGATAGGAAGTCCAGAAAACATGGCCAAGACAAAAAAACTACAATGGTGGAGACCTGTGTTTTATCTTGAGGGATACAATAGTATTTTGAGTTAGTCCTAACAGTGAGAAATTATTTATTTATTACCAGGGCTTTTGTCAAAAAACATTAGCGGATTAAAAGAGAAATATGGAGAAAGTAATCTGATTGCTTTACCCTTGAGCACTGGCGCTGTGGACTAACTGTTGAAAACCTGGAACATAAACATGAAAACTGTGTTGTGTGTGGAATTCTTATTGCTCTAAATGGAACTACAAAAACAGAAAACACAGAATGTTTTAAACTTTGAACTTAGAACTTGGAAGTTTTGAACAGCGGAACTTGCAACTCTGAATGCCAATTAGATTAGCAAAACCTGTTGAAGCCTAAAAAAGGTCATCTCCGAAGCCATGTTGATTTGTTGAATCAAAAAATGTAGATGAGACTGTCTTTTGGATTCATTAACTGTGAAAACGATCAGATCATTCTTGTCGTGCTTCATAAAATTCAGTGCAACTATAACATTTACACCATGTTACGATCAATGTACAGCAGAGAAAGAAACAGCAGTATGGATTTTGTTATTAAACCTGGTTGTTGTGGGGTAGCTGCTGGTTGAAATGATATTGCCCAGAAAGAAACCACAGCCGTGTATGAATCTCACTAAATAGAACGTAAGCCACTCAGTATAGGTAAAGTCAGGTCAACACGCCCCACTCAACCTCTGTGCTACATTATCAGCCGCAATCTTTAGAGTGCTATTTGGTATCTATTATGTAAATATTATATTATAAAACACAAAAGCTTATTTAAATACATAATGTAATGTAGTTCTGCTCGTTAACACAATGCAAAAGTTTTCTGGTGTCATCTGGGAGAAATAAAGTCTCCCAGATTACACCAGAACATGCCACACTTACGGTTGCCACCAGTTTTTGTGTTAAGCCAATCAGATCAGAGAAACTTATTTCTCATGGCCAGTGAGTCCTTTGGGTGGCTTTTGGCAAACTCCAAGCAATCTGTCACGTGGCTTTTCACTGAGAAGTGGCATCTGTCTGGCCACTCTAACTGCCTTTCTTCCCACTCGGGTCAAATTTCAACATGTATATGCCCACTACTACAAGACATTCAGGATAACACTGTCTGATAAATTTAATGTAATACAAAATGTAAGTGCCATTCCTTATCAATCAAATTGATTAGTTCCAAGATTCTCTTAATATAAGCAAAGTAAAATATTTATACAGATCATCGTAACTCATTACCACATAAAAGCTGTAAAGTTATCACATGCTTACAGTTAGGTCTGGAAATATTTGGACACTGACACAATTTTCATAATTTTGGCTCTGTACACCACCACAATGGATTTGAAATGAAAAAACCGAGATGGAATTGAAGTGCAGACTTTCAGCTTTAATTCAAGGGGTTGAACAAAAATATTGTATGAAACTTTTAGGAATTGCAACCATTTTCATACACAGTCCCCTTATTTCAGGGGTTCAAATGTAATTGGGAAAATTAACACAATCATAAATAAAACGTTCATTTTTAATACTTTGTCAAGAATTCTTTGCAGGCAATGACTGCTTGAAGTCTGGAACGCATGTACATCACCAAACGTTGGGTTTCCTCCTTTGTGATGCTTTGCCAGGACTTTATTGCAGCTCTCTTCAGTTGTTGTTTGTTCGTGGGTCTTTCTGCCTTACGTTTTGTCTTCAGCAAGTGAAATGCATGATCAATTGGGTTGAGATTAGGTGACTGACTCGGTCATTGCAGGATATTCCACTTCTTTGCCTTAAAAACTCCTGGGTGTCTTTCGCAGTATGTTTTGGGTCATTGTCCATCTGTGAAGAGCCGTCCAGTCAACTTGGCTGAATTTGGCTGAATCTGAGCAGACAATATATCCCTATACACTTCAGAATTCATCCGGCTGCTTCTGTCTTGTCACATCATCAATAAACACTAGTGACCCAGTGCCATTGGAAGCCATGTATGGCCATGCCATCACACTGCCTCCACCATGTTTTACAGATGATGTGGTATGCTTTGGATCATGAGCCATTCCAAGCCTTCTCCATACTTTTTTCTTCTCATCATTCTGGTATAGGTTGATCTTAGTTTCATCTGTCCAACGAATGCTGTTCCAGAACTGGGCTGGCTTTTTTAGATGTTTTTTGGCAAAGTCTACTCCTTTCTATTCTTGAGGCTTATGAATGCACCTTGTGGTGAACCCTCTGTATTTGCTCTTGTGAAGTTTTGTCTTAATGGTAGACTTGGATAATGATATGCCTACCTCCTGGAGAGTGTTCTTCACTTGGCTGGATGTTGTGAAGGGCTTTTTCTTTACCATGGACAGGATCCTACGATCATCCACCACGGTTGTCTTAACCTAACACTTTAGTTGATAATGTAATGTTGACTGGAGTAGGCTAGCAATTACAATTTGGAGTAGCTTTCTTTTAACACAGTTGCCGTGTTGTCTGTGTAACTAGCAAGCTATCCTTAGCTCAGACTTAAATAAATGAAGAATTTGACAGATAAGTTGTCTTAACGAACACGTCAACTAGCTCCAACAATGTAAAGGTCGTTTTCTGGGTGCACAATTTCGTCACTTACTCACCATATCCTTTTTCGTCACGAACATACGTAGCTAACAGAAACAGCCCTTCCCCTTGTCTAGTTGATGCCAATAGGCAGCCTGTTTATAATGAACATAATGAACACTGGTATTTTTTACAATCATCCATTACATCATTGACCCTCGGTCCCATTTGTCCCCTTAAATCACTTCGTCCGCAGGGCATACATTTATTATGTTATGTTGTTCCGGAGACTAAATCAGTAACAAAAGTGTTTTCTCTCTTAAGAATATCTGCCCACTGCAGCCTTCTCTAATGGCTTATTCGAAAACAGAAGTCAAGTATGTTATTTTAGAAGGTTTGGGAAGGACTTTCCTTTGTTCTAAACTTGAATTGCAAAAAAACAACGACAACATAAAAAATTCCAAAAACCTGAGGGATTTCCCAATACATTAGATAAAACTAATGTGACAGTTCGTCAAAGTTCTTTGGGAACTAACCATAATGACTTGAATAACACCTTGACCTCTTCAGTGGTTTTTTGTAGTTCACTAAAACATTTTTGCCTCGTCAACTGAGAACAGTTGATTTCATCAGTCCGAGTCCTAAATCCTCTCCTGAGGGACCCCGACTGCTCCAGAGGAAACTCACTTGATTAAAAGGTCTGTCATTTAGCTGATGCTCTTAGCCGGAGTGACTTACGAACATACTGAACATTAGTGATTGCAGATGGGGGGGAGATGGGAATAATGAGCCAGATGGAACCTGGGGTTGTTTAAGGGGCCATGATTATATAAGGGCCATATTAGAGATGTTACTAGGATACGTCTATCGACTCTTACAATAAAACTTAGACCTGAGGGAAGAATGCACCATGCCAGTCCTCGAACACAACATCTAGCCTCCCACGCCGGGACTGACCAGGACTGACACTGCTCGAGTTGTAGAGGAAAGTCAACAGTGGGATTCAGGTTTCTACCTGTCATGTATGGTACATTGCTATGCTACATAGCTGTTGCGCTGTGAGAATCACCTTTAATTAATAAACATTTCCAAAGACAATTACAGCATTGCACTAGAGTTAATGGCGACCACGCTTATGGAACAAAAACGTATTAGAGTCTCACATAGAATTTGACACAATTAAAGCTGGTAAAGGTTGAAACACTGCTATTCAGGTAAAAAAAAAAAAATGTCAAGATAGTGTTGCATGACACCATCCAACACATATGTATCCAGGTAATTTTAGGCAGTGGCTGCTTGTGATAGACAACATCTCACCATAGAATACAACATTACATGAATTATATGCACAGGGATGTTGGGCTGATTTCGCTTTAATACTTAAATACTCAGTTCCAGGAACCTTTAGCTAATAACCCGGTTGCATCTGCCTGAAACTAGTTCTGAAGTTTAATTATACATACAAAATAACTTCTATATATTCAGTTAATTAGCAGACACGTGCAGTCATTACTGAATACATTTTCATACTGGACCCACATAGGATTCAAATCCGGCATCTTATGTGTTGTAAGCCCCATGCTCTATTAACTGACCTACAATTCTGTTTTTATTATTCAATTCAAAGCATAAAAGAACTGCACTGATGGAAAGATAAACCATGTAAACAAAGACAAAAGTGACATACATAAAACAACAACAGAAATAAATAATGAAACTAATGTTCAGTGTCTGATTTGGGCAATGGGAAAACAAATACCATCTTTTCAAAGGCTGGACTGAAAACGTTTTGTCGTTTTGGCCATTGCCTAATATATGTAGAGGTGTAGCTTCTGTACTCCACTTTTTCCCATCGAAAATCGCTCCATGAATTTGCATGAATAACTTTATGAGCTTCAGCGAATATATTTACCCATGCCTCTACCCTTAATATATATATATTGATTCGCCGTCCCATCTCCAAGGGCAAATGCATTGTTTCATAGCTGAGCTCCACACGGGTTAGTTGTTTTTTCACTGTTTTGGTTCTCATGCAAAGAAATATACTGTTCCGCAGCGGAGCGGTTACTCACCGCGGCTCAAGCCCAGCCAGAACGCAGCCCGGGGCGGAGAGAGACGGCATGGGGACAAAGGATGGAGATGCCGCCCAGACATGGAACCCGCGATCCCCATTCCCCTCAAACCGCCAGAGGAAGGCGGCCCCGGGGAGAGGAAGCCACAGCCACCCCATCACTGTGCTCTCCGTTTCCTGTCTTTCAATTTCCCCGTCATCTCCGCTCTAGTGCTAATCCTTTTCTCTAATGAAACGTCCCCCAGGGTCCAGAACACACTGTGTCCATTCCCTGTGCCCCCCCCCCGTTCCGCTACATATAGAGTCAGCTCGAGGGACTGCCTGACACCTAACCAGTTTGTTCTGGAAGTGTTACAGTGGTAATTTCTGCCTTCAACTGTTTTGCAATTATGGAAGTCAGAATTTCACGGTCTGTGTTTAGAAATGCGTTTGGCCTAAAGGAGGCACATTCTGTGGACCTTGGACAAACAATGTCAAAAGTTGCATGAATCTAATTTGAGTGTACAGAGTTTGATCCAAAGCTCTTATTATTTAAACTTTTAATAACATCCCTAATCCCTTCCCTTGTTGTGGGAGCATTAAGAGATTAATGGTATCTAAATTGGGATCCTTTGTACTGACATCCCCACACGTCTGCTATAAGAGTGTGTCTTATAGAATGTAGCCAAGGCATCAGGTGTTTATTTTGGTGTCTGTGTAATCAGCAGTCCTTTTAGTGCTCTCTTGTCTTGATTTGTTTTTAACTCAGTTCATTTTGCTGTTCTAGATTTTTATTTTCTAGTTCTAAACATTTGACATTTTGGACTTAAAAAAAGGGGGGACCGGGGTAAGCAGATTATGTCATCTCACACTGCTATTGTTGCTGCGTTGCTAGCTGCCTCCGTTAGTGTGTTCAGAGATGTCTCTCTTGTTTCATTGACGTTACGGTACTGTGTGAATGCTGCTCTGATGCAGTCTCGGAAGTCAGTTTTCCAACCAAAGAAGTGAGCTGACGTGATCTTCTCTAAGTCATTCAATTTGAAGACTGTGGGATGGTCTGTCACATTCATACCATGGATCTCACCGTCTTATAAGCCTATGGGATTGGTATTTTTGAATAAGAGATCTGATAATGCCTGACTCCTCAAATCTTTGCCATTTGTCTTTTCTAAAACCAATATGTTTGCTAACTAGAGGATTGTTGTGTGACTTCCACAACCCAGATGGTGCCATTTGGCCAGATGGACCTGAAACGGCAAGTTGTTTCCCAAAACTTTGCTGAAATCCTGTACTGTGCAGATGATCGCCTGTCTGGGCAAGCTATCTGAGGTCCCTATTCTGCTGAGCAATCAGATTCCTTTGCAGGCTATCTGATGTCCTTTTTCTGCTGAGCAATCAGCTGTCTGGGAAGGCTATCTAACGTTGCTTTTTTGCTGAGCAATATATTTCAAGAGATTTATTACATTATCTTAGAGTATAGTTTTTGTGAGACGCCTGTGTGAGTAGTGAGAGATACAAAAACTAATAAAATCAATAAATTTGTTTAAAAAACTAAAGGGTTCTTTTCAAGACCTTTTCATAAAAAGAGAGGCATTTTATAATGTAAAGGCCATAACAATCCTGTTAAGTCAATAATTGGATGTCACTAAACCAGGCTATGAAACACCTATCACTACCATCACAATGTTATTTTATTTACCTTTATTTATACAGTGAAATCAACTGAGACCAAGGTCTCCTTTACATCTGAGCCCTGTGTTAAAACAATAAAGACTCATACAAAAGGAAAATAAAACATACATTAAGACAAACAATCACAAATAACAGTAAAACATACTACCCTCACTACGGCAGTCACTATGACCACCACCAGGCTTTTACAACTACATTTTACAACTACAGATCAAAACAAGCAAGCACACCACATCTAGGTCAGAAAATGTACCTGTGTGCTTCTGCACGCCATCTGCATCACACAGAGGACTGACGTTGCCTCCCCTCCCAGGCTGTCCTGCAGTAACAGGCACTTAGCAGAGTTTACCAACCTGCTCCCTCTTGGGCATGACAGATGTGACGGTGCGCTTCACACGGATGTCTCCTCACTCCCCCCCAACTGCCTAATCCACTTACCACGCACTCAGCCGCACGCGTGTTCCTCAGCTCAGCGAGCCGCCAACGGCAACGCGTGGCCTGTGTAGTGCGCTACTTTTGACTGAGTGGTCACTACTTTTGATCAGAAGCGGTTAAAAGTAGGGGACTGGATAGGGAATAGGGTGCCGTTTGGGACCAGAAAGACCGACGTGGATAGGGAATAGGCTGCCGTTTGGGACCAGAAAGACCGACGTGTCGCGTCGTTCTTTGTAGTTTAACACACGTCTGTTGGCATGCAAACTGAATGAAGTAGACGATCAGTGTAGAGAGGGCAGTTGGGTAAACCTTGTCAGTTAACTTGAGTTCAAGATGTGCGCTCTATCAATAGATTGTATGTCAAAATTAGACTAGAAACCATCGCAATTGTTTTTAATCCACCTGTTTTGTCTTCAGCCTTTCACAATTCCCTCATGTCATTACGCCTCTGTAAATCCATAGCAGGGTGTGTGTGTGTGTGTGTGTGTGTGTGTGTGTGTGTGTGTGTGTGTGTGTGTGTGTGTGTGTGTGCGCGTGCTTGGGGGAGTATCAGAAAAATTACTAGAATAGCCGGACATTAGGTTCAAAACCAGAAGAAAAAAAAACTCAGTTTAACGGCAAAATGAGCTAAATTGCTGAAGACTAGCATTAAAAACCCTCAATATGAACAATACCATGAGACAAACTATGAAACTTTCTGTGCCATGGAAAAAATGTGGTATTGTGGGAAATCAGGTTTAAAACTGCAGCATTTTCTCTAAGCCCCATGGCAGCATTCATACTATAGCATCACAAGACTGCAAACTTCTTTCTGCACCAAAAACTGTTCAAGCGCCCCCGGGCATCAGAAATAGTGGTTTGGCCCTGACGTCCAGAGTCCAGACCATGGCAGTCACACCGCCATCAGTAGATCAGTCATGCTTTAAAAGTATCGATTTCTAAGAGAAGCCAATTGCTTTTTGGAACTTAAAAGAAACAAAACACACCAAAAAAAACCCGAAATGACTTGTTTTGCCCGCGTGTTTAATTTAGTTCCAACAGAGTTATTGGTGCAGCGGGGCACAGTGTAGGCTACACCCGCTGATGAGTTGACTCCAGTCCATTCCCAGGAAGCCCGTGGGCTGTTTGCTTTACATTTAAGTCTACAAAGCCCTAGCCCAGACGGGCCACCCCTAGCCCATCTCCGACTCGGAGGGAAGTTACAGCACAGCTCTCTTTGCTTCAGCACCTTGGCTGACCGTGCTGGGCTTTCTAACGGAGTCGAGCCAAGGCAAGGGGGCTCGCCCGACGCGGAGTGCCAGCGGGGACCCTGTGTACGTGGCGCCGCATCTGCCTGCCAAGGCCAGCGCGGGCGTCCCTTTTATCCGCGGCAGTCGTGTTCAGTTTGCGGGGCGCGCGGGTCAGGGGAGAGGGAACGGGGGAGTGGGAGTTGGGTTTTGTGGCAGCCGCGTCTGAAGCTGACAGGTAGTCGTCCCCGGAGGAACCTGGAAGCAGATGGCTGGGGAAGCGCCCCCGCCCGTTGGCGGGGAAACCAGCCCAGGCAGCAGCTATTGCATGTTGGCCTCCTGCACCTTACCACTGAAACAAAACCCACACTGCTTATTACTCTCCTCTTCAATATCTCCATCCCCTTCAGTGTTTCTCTCTCTGTATTTATACTGACTGCTTCATTTCTCTCTCGGTAGCGATCTGTTTCTGTCTGTGTCTGTGTCTGTCTCTCTCTCTCTCTCTCGCTCTACCTGTCTTTCTGTCTCTTTCCATTGATATTTTCCTTCCATTCACCACACTGCCACACCTTTTACTGTTTCTTAAGAGTAGCCCGAGGACATACTGGTGTTCATTGATGTTTCGGCATTCCCGGGGCTGTGCTGGTATTAACACGTATCCCCCTCCATGATAGTTAGCAGGATATCTGACAGGAATATTAGGAAGTGGTGAACATTTACATAACTATTAATATAAATATACACTACCGTTCAAAAGTTTAGGGTCACTTAGAAATGTCCTTGTTTTCTATGAAAACATGCATGAAATATGTGTGAATTGGAAATATAGCAAGATTAATGGGAAAAATAGTAATTGACAAGGTTAGAAATAATAATTTTTAATTTAAATAATAATCGTGTCCTTCAAACTTTTCTCAAAGAATCCTCCATTTGCAGCAATTACAGCCTTGCAAACCTTCATTCTAGTTGTCAATTTGTTGAGGTAATCTGAAGAGATTTCAACCCATGCTTTCTGAAGCACCTCCCACAGGTTGGATTGCCTTGATGGGCACTTCTTACGTACCATACAGTCAAGATGCTCCCACAACTCAATAGGTTTGAGATCCGACGACTGTACTGGCCACTCCATTATAGACAGAATACCAGCTGACTGCTTCTTCCCTAAATAGTTCTTGCATAGTTTGGAGCTGTGCTTTGGGTCATTGTCCTGTTGTAGGAGGAAATTGGCTCCAATCAAACGCCATCCACAGGGTATGGCATGACATTGTAAAATGGAGTAATATCCTTCCTTTTTCAAGATCCCTTTTACCTTGTACAAATCTCCCACTGTACCACCACCAAAGCACCCCCAGACCATCACATTGCCTCCACCATGCTTGATAGATGGTGTCAAGCACTCCCCCAGCATCTTTTGATCTGTGTCTAACGAATGTCCTTCTTTGTGATCCGAACACCTCGAACTTATGTTATGATCATGGTTTTGTGGTGTCCAATACCCCCTCATTCGTACAAAAGCCTAATTAAGGGGTATGTCATTTAATGTTGTATCCCTTGATTGTTTTCATCATGTCCTGTCCATTGATTGCATTAGGAGAGACCAATTCTGTATCCTGATCAAGGTTATTGCCTATCCTGTTAATCAAATTTCCAGAAAATCTTTAAGATTTGAATGGCTGCTCAGCTAGGCTACATTGATTGAAATTAGCAAGGCTGGAGTCTGAATATACTGTTCTGTATAGTTTGTTAATGGTTTCCTGCATGTCAAGAGAACCAAGACCAAAAGTTAAGTTTTGGGTGAAACTAATAGAATAAATGTAGATGTGGGAATGCCACATCTTTTCGTTGGTGAAGAAAACAAAGGTAGATGGCCAAAGCTTGTGGCGCCAGTCCTCTGTTTTCACACCTTTTGTAACAAAGACTCAACCTTTTGGTCAAGGGTATATAAAGTAGCCATAAGACTGAGACCAACCCATCCTGCAGTTTGTGTATCTTCTAATTCTAACGTGCAATTGACTTGCTCCCGTGCAACCGAATAAATCAACATAACCAACTGCTATTTACTTCTGATTTTGAATCGTATTACTTAGAGAAATTTGTTCAGTTTCAACACTTTCAGATTCATCTGTACATAAAAAAAATTCAGCCTTCCTCTGTCCAGTGTCTGTGTTCTTTTGCCCATCTTCGTCTTTTATTTTTATTGGCCAGTCTGAGATATGGCTTTTTCTTTGCAACCCTGCCTAGAAGGCCAGCATCCCGGAGTCGCCTCGTCACTGTTGATATTGAGACTGGTGTTTTGTGGGTACAATTTAATGAAGCTGCGATGATGAAGTTGAGGCCTTGTGAGGCATCTGTTTTTCAAACTATACACTAATGTTTCTGCCCTCTTGCTCAGTCGCCTCCCACTCCTCTTTCTATTCTGGTAAGAGCCAGTTTGTTCTGTTCTGCAAAGGGAGTACTACATAGCGTTGTACGAGATCTTCAGTTTCTTGGCAATTTTTCGCATGGAATAGCCTTCATTGCTCAGAACAAGAATAGACTGATGAGTTTCAGAAGAACGTTCTTTGTTTCTGGCCATTTTGAGCCTGTAATCGAACCCACAAATGCTGATGTTCCAGATATTCAACTAGTCTAAAGAAGGCCAGTTTTATTGCTACTTTAATTAGCGCAACAGTTTTCAGCTGTGTTAACATAATTGCAAAAGGGTTTTCCTCATGATCGTATAGCCTAACTCTTAGTATCAGGACTGATGCTTGCTGATAATGGGCCTCTGTACGTCTATGGGGATATTCCATAAAAGAATCTGCCGTTTCCAGCTACAATAGTCATTAACAACATTAAGAATGTCAACTGTATTTCTAATCAATTTAATGTTATTTTAATGGGCGAAAAGTTGCTTTTCTTTAGAAAACAAGAACATCTTTAAGTGACCCCAAACTTTTGAATGGTAGTGTATATATTATATACATAACAACAACAAACAATGACATTGTTAAAAAAAAAAGTCCACACAGCCTTTACAGCCTTCACATTTTATTGCCTTAAAATGAAAGATAAACAAACATATTACAGTCATTATATAGTATTTATTATGTGGTAAATGTGCATTGGGTAGCCATTAAAACATCAGATTTTCAGTGTTAAATCCACCATCTGAAGTGAAATAGGTGACTGGGCAGCACAACAGGTTTTCCCATCCTCACCCTGCTTTTATATTTGTTTTTATATTTTGACTACTGACATGCTACCGTGATAATGTTTGTTTGGATAATGTCTTAGTAACTATCCAACCGGTCGGTATAACAGAGCAAATGTAATGTACTTTATCTGCACTATATATGCTTCTATATCAAATATCAGTATACTGTTAATCAGACTCAGAATCAGAAAGAGTATTATTGCCAAGTAAGTTTCACAACAAACTAGGATTTTTTAGTGCAGCAATTTTAATAAATAACTAAGAAATATACTAAAAACTATGTAAGGTGCAAGAATTGTCTAGTGAGGGTTGTGTGTGTATATGGGGAGGGGTTATAAATTTGTCCAGTTGAGGGTTGTGTGTGTATGTGGGGAGGGGTTATAGATTTGTCCAGTTGAGGGTTGTGTGTGTATGTGGGGAGGGG
>JACXGI010007892.1:0-35403 GCA_016801175.1 Esox masquinongy
CTTAATCTCTTCTCATTAACCAACTCGGGGAAGTACTCTAGGTCGGTACTTCAACACTTATTTAACTTCTTTACAAAGCAGATAGCAATCTTATCTATCTGACAAATTAGCTTAAATCACTTTGGTAGTTATCATCGAATAACATTAACTCTGTAGAGCAAGCCAACTAGCGTTAGCAAGCTACAGTCCTGTAAGTCAACTACTACTGTAGCTAGCTTGATTGATTGGCTGTTTTTCCCCCAGCCAGGCTGAGATCAGTGCAAGAAGTGTTTCACTTGCTGGGACAGAAATAAATACTGAAGTCGAGTTTGAGTATTCAAGGTGTGACTAAGCACGTGGTAATCATCATGTTTTCAAAGTATTTCCTTTGTGTACTTTATTGCTGTCATGTGCATTAGGCTACCGAGTGGAACATTATTAATTTCCAGCGCAAGATCATTTTGACATGGAAAATCTGCTAAGCAGATTCGAGGAAGTACACAATTTTGTAGTCATATTTTAACAAACGTTGAAATCCTTAATATGCATTCTCATTTATCATTGCAGCTTTCCCTGACTGTAAGAAGAACCACAGAGCAAGCAACTGAAGTGATTGTAAACACAGATGATCAATAGAATACTGCTGTAACTAGAGGCTTGTGCAACACGCTTGATAGTGTTTTATTTATGCAGCTTTAGGGTAAGCAAAATGTATTGATAGCTTATTGATATAATTGGCTTGTGTGTTCTTTAATATCAAGTAATATTTCACTTTCTCTAGTTATTGGGGTACCAATATGTGATGCATAAAAAATGCAGACCAACTTTAGCTTTTGTCATCATAAAGACAATGTCCCCTTAATATTTTGGTCAGTCTCAAGGAAGATATGTAGACTGAGACCGGTAATACAAAAATACTAATAATATACAGCTCTGGAAAAAATTAAGAGACCACTCCTAATTTTTCTTAAATCAGCATCTCTACATGTCTGGCAGCCATTCCATTCCAGTGTCTGTTAAATTCCAACACAGGCACACCTCATTTTACTCAGTGAGGTACTGATTAGGAGATTACCTAAGACGGCGGTTTATAAGAACGAGGTCAAGCAACAGACATTGGGGACAACAGATCTACAGACTGGCAGAGGGCGAAAACGACTGTCTACTGACCGAGATGACCGTCAACTCATTCGAATGCCACTCAACAACCGTAGAATGACATCAAGTGACCTACAAAAAGAATGGCAAACAGCAGCTGGGGTGAAGTGCACGGCAAGGACTGTTCGAAACAGGCTCCTAGCGGCAGGACTGAAGTCGTGAAAAGCTAGAAAAAAGCCCTTCATCAAGGAGAAGCAAAGAAGAGCCAGGCTGAAGTTTGCAAAAGACCATAAGGATTGGACCGTAGAGGAATGGAGTAAGGTCATCTTCTCTGACTAGTCAAATTTTCAGCTTTGCCCAACACCTTGTCGTCTAATGGTTAGATTTGGTTCAGGTAATCACCTAATCAGTACCTCATTAAGTAAAATGAGGTGTGCCTGTGTTGGAATTTAACAGACACTGGAATGGAATGGCTGCCATACATGTAGAGATGCTGATTTAAGAAAACTTAGGAGTGGTCTCTTAATTTTTTCCAGAGCTGTTTAACCATTGAGTCAACTAATAAGTAATCAAATGTAAAGATATTTACTGAGTTCACACAAAGCATGATTCAACAAAACATTTGATAATAATGTAAAAGTGATATAATGAAATTATTATGAAATAACTGAATCAGATTGTGGACACTTAACACTCTTTTTAAACTTGTTTTCATTGTCCATGATCAGGTGCAGTTCTGGGTCCCAACAACAAAGGAAGGTGAAGATAGAATTGATGACCACTCAGACTCATTTCTGACAACGAGGAAGTGTAAAGTTTCCATTTTTGCTTGTGTTATTGTATTTTGATGGTTGGATAATATTTCTTCTTGTTTGATCAGTTTATAGTTTAAATTTTTTTTCACAATTTCTCACCATTGGAAGAAACCAATGAAGAGTAAGGCATTAATATTGGCTTATGTACTTATATTTTAATTATTTGTAAAAATGGCCAGTTTGATAATATCTCTTGTGATCAGTTGATAGTTGGATTTCAATTTCAGTGATTCGAGAAGGATATAACTCTATTAGTGGAAAAAGTAATTGTTTAGCCTGGTTATTGCCATTGAAGACCTGCAATTTAATTGTAGTGAACTAGTGGGATTTCCTACTTTATCCTTCCTGCTTGTTTTGAAGTCCCACACAGTTCTGATTTTAATTTCTGTACCGTTGACCAACTTGGGAGAGTGTGAGGTGGGTGATCAATAAAATGATTTTTTAATTACATACATTTTCTTGATTGTTTGTAAATGTTATATTCTTTTTTACTACATTTCATATGGGGCTCTTCTATATTATGTCATGTACTTTGTTAGGAGAGAATACCTGGACTGATGATCTAACAGCATTGACATAATTATATCTGGAAAGGGATTGATAGAATAAATGTATACATAATACCTCACATGCTCACTGTAAAACTAAAGTCTGTTTAGAGCCCTGCTGAATTGTGTTTGTTCACATTTTAGAGGGCATGGGACAGTTGGAGTGGATAAACACAAAGTTTGAGAGAAGTGTCATGTGAGATATGTTGACTGGACAGAAATTAACTGTACCTATAGCTGTAGGTATGAATATACTGTTTTTTAAGTGCAAAGAATTGGTATTGCATATTAAAATACCTGGTACAAAATATTGTTTCACAAATTACAAATGGGTTACTTTAAATAAATTGCATTTCAGGTTGTATTTATGTAAGATCATTATCTAACTGGTTCCAAATGTAAGTTACCTTGTCAGTATGCCGTGACAATGCAATATTGTTTGCTGGGAATGACTACATGAGCAAAATATCTAATAGGGTTGAGTATGTGGTTTGTGCTTTAAAAAGAGCAGGAGATTATATTGGCATGTACTTGAAAAATCAGCAGGAACATTGTGGAATGTAGGTATATAAGGCAGAAAACAAACTTGAGTTAACTCAGTCTTATTTTAAAAATAGAACCACCATGTTAATGGGATATGGTTGATGCTGCAGAGGACCAGGAGTAGAAGGTAACAGGTAGGCTAGCTACAGTAGCTGCACCTAGACCAAATTGATTTTGCTAGTGCAAATATAAGCATTGCATAACCAAATACTGCAAACCTGCCAATGGTCAGCAAATGACAAATAACAACCTTAATTACATAACGTTGTCAAGACGTACAGGTGACGAAATGACAACGTAATTTAATTTAATTACGTTGTCGCAACCAAAATAGGAACTTCACCTTTCCGGTTGCTGCAACGTCAGATAGTTACGTAACCGGTACGAAAACGGACCGTCTCACTACGTCGTGACAATATTGTTTGCTGGGTATGGACTTAGAAAATACACTGTCATGCTAATGTAGGATATAGTGGTGTACCGATTTTGATTCTAGTTCGAAAATGTGTAAGTTAGATTTGGAACTGTGAAATTTAAAAGGAGTTCGCGATACAGTGATTAAGTAACCGCACGTCATTGTGGCCAGTGATTACCACCTCCACCATATCCATGCAACTGATCGTGTACAATTCGTGTTAAGGATTTGGCATTAAACGAATTGCACTCATAAAACAGTTAAAAACAACTATACTGCTCTATACTTGCAGGCCTATTTTTTTTTTTAACTTAGCAGCAATAAGACATGCGTTTTTTGTATTTTGACTTCAAAATAAAAGTCTGCGGTGAAACGTTATATACATTTGGCTGCAACAATAAGACTTCCGATTTCATATGTTGCCTTCAAAATAAAGGTCTGCAGTGTGTCTATAATTTTGATTGTGTAGGCTACATTTTCAAAGGGAAAACTATGTGGGAGAAATTATAAACGAAACAAAATTACTATTTCAATAATACTTTACGTAAGTTTGAGAATATTATAAAGTGGAGCACTCTGAGAAATGGTTAGAGCTTAAGTTAATGTAGAGAACATTATCTAATATAAAGAAATCCTGTTTTGATGTTAGTGTTGTTAATTTGCTTGTGCTCATTAGCTTTGAAGAGGGATTTAGTAATACATCCAACCACACTATTTTATCCATCTCCCCACTGTAATGTACAAAGGATATTTTTTGCAGAAAAACTCTTCAGTACCGCAGTGAATGTATTGTAAGAAATACTCAGGAGACTTTGTAAAATTACAAGTATAATGTGAAATCATGGGGCACTTCGCTACATCCAGCAAAACTATATTTTCTGCTCCCTCTTTAACCACAAATGCAACACACTATACTATACATGGAATTCATATTGCCTCATTAGTTATTAGCTAGTGGTTTTTATTAGGAGTCTGGTAGGTGATTCATGAACAGTTTTAGATAATGGTTAATTGAGAGTGAGCATCACAAAAATATTGATTTAAGTGGAAAGAAAACACTCAACCTACTATGCCAGCTACATTTAGAGCCAAACTACCAATAAACTCAACTCGTGCCAAAGAAATAAATGCAATAGCAAAGTTTATGGCAATGGATCTGCAGCCTTGCCAAATAAATGCCAAGGTGTAAATAGCTTTATTAAAAATATTTGCTGGACATAGTTGCCACCAATTTTTTTTTACATTATTATTGTTGTAAGTGTTCTATTTTTGCTAGTTGTTCAAGTTCAAATAAATTTACATGTTCTATATTTTTGTTATTTTTACATTGTATTTAAATAAGCTAGCTAGTTACTCCACCTAAAATTATTGTGATGACATGAACATTATAACAAACAATTTAGCCTTTTAGATATGGTGTCATGTTTTCCTGTGTCAGAAGCTAATCAATGCTCAGGAACTATGTTAATCCACTGTTTTCATTTGTGCAATGAATTGCTACTATAGGCAAATATTTAGTGGAATACAATGTTGCCATGATTAATTAATTAAAAAACTAGCTAGCAGAGTCAATTAAAAATAGCTAACGACACTAACGTTAGCGATAATTGCTAACCACATTGGCTAGCTAGTAACGTTAGCTAACGGAAATATGTTTAACTAACCTCAGTTTAAGCTAACGTTAGTCGATCTAAAATCATTCTGTTGACATGAACAAATGACATACGGTTTACCTAATAATAACTTGACCTTGTGGAGATGGTGTCATGCTTTCAAGCCTCAGTAGCTAATGTAGGCTCATGTAGCTAAGTTTATTCTGTGTTTTCATTTGTACAACGACTTGCCAATATAAGCAAATGTTTAGTGAAATTCAACGTTGCCATGATTATATCTTTATAAATAATTGCTAGAAGTGCCTCAGTGTATGCTAGCGTTAGTTCACCTTAAATCATTCTGGTGACATGAACATCTTAACAAATGCTTTAGCTATTAAAAATGTGCCTTTGATAGAGAGGCTGTTACGTGTTCAAGCCTCAGTAGATAATCCATTCTCAGTAGTTAAGTAATTTCTCTGTTTTCATTTGTTTCTACAGTTCCACTTCTAACTGAGGGTTAAACATATCAATTGTACCATTAAATTGTAGACATGGCAGTTAAATTAATATAAAATATGAGTTGTAATTCAACAATAACACATTGGTACGTAGGCTATATGCCCATGCCCTACCAAAGTCAACATATTTTTACAGTAAGAATAGGGAGGGTATTTTCCAAAAAATTAAAATCTGGAAAGGTATTGGTATTATTGTTGTCACCTGTAATAGTCTTTTGATCATAAAAATTAGACAATTCTAAGAGAAATAGTTTGCTTAATCATTGGTGTTAATACACATACTGAATTAAACATAACTTTAGAAAATGATAATGACTATCTCTTCTGACCCCATCATTATCTTACAACAAGCTGATAGTTGAATTCATTAATATTTCTGTGCTGGGGAAGACTTGTAATTATAATTGTATTATAATACCATTGGAGGTAAATGTTACATTGCAATAGTTTTCAGGACATGCAAGTACATTCAGTTTGGCCAAACAGTGGTGGTATAATAGCTATAACACAATATCTATTGATCTTTGTCACTCAGTGCGATTACATTTGGTACACATGATCAGGGTTGTGATTTTACTTTGTGCGAATGATGTTTCAAGTTGGCCACATGGGGGCACTATAGGAAAGGAAAAACCATAAATGTCGTATTGCTTGCAACTATGGATATAAGTTGAAAGAAATTTGCAATCTGGCTAGTAGTAGCTTGAATGCTGAAACCCGCAAAATGCTGCTTGCAGCTTTAATTATTATTATTATTATTCCGGCAAAAATGTTTTTTTTTTTGCAAATTCCCGTGAGATTAAATGGCTTAAAGGTGCCAACATTTTTATGGTAGTAAAGGGCCAAAGGCCGCAACTTCTGGTGCAGTGGCATGCATGTCGGCCTCATGGTGGCGCTGTCACAAGTTTCCAAAGTTGCACTTTTTGCAAGCTCACCACGCCCACCCCTTGTGACCTAGAGTCCTGAAAATTGGTACATAGGTGTATCTCCTCATGATGAACATTTTTGCCATTGGGACCCATAAAGTCCGCCATGATGGATTTACCGCCATTTTGGATTTTTTTAAGTCGGGCGTAATGTTTTTTTGGCAATTCTGAATTTGTGAAAAATTCTTCAAATACTACTTCAACAGCATCAAATGACCTATGTTAAGTGTGATTACATTTGGTACACATGGTCAGGGTTGTGAGTTTAGTTTATATGAAAGATGTTTCCACTTGGCCACATGGGGATACTAGTGAAAAGGAAAAACCATACATGTAATATTGTTTACAGCTGTGGACATGAGTTGGATTTGTGTCCTATTGGAAAATCTGCAATCTGGCTACTAACAGCTTAATGCTGAAACCCGCTAAATGATGCTTGCAGCTTTAATTATTATTAGGGGATCAAGTACCGTAGGTACAGGTGGCGCTGTAGCACTTAGTCAAATGTTAAAGGTTTGAGCATGCATATCTCATGAACCAAATGTCATAGAGTCATGCAGCCAAGTTCCATACATGCCCCTTCTCATGCTGACCAAATAAGTCTTTGGGGTCTTTCAAATTCTCACCTTGGATTTTCCTCCATTTTGAATTTGATGAAAAACTCATTAACGACATCTCTGAACGGATTTGCATGCCGTTTGGTGTAAAGGACCTTTGAACCATTATCTTTAAAAGTTATGTAAGGAAAGTTGATATCTCAAATAGTATGGCCGAAATCAGCGAATGAAATTGAGCTGGGCGGGTCTATGAATTTAGAAATCCATTAATCCATTAATGGAACATCAAACAGCTACGAAACGAAACATACTCGTAAATGTGTCTGTCAGGAATGCACAGAAAAATCCCATACAGAAATACCTCTTGGGGGCGCTATAAACATCACCAATGTTTCTCACGATTTAGACGTTAATAATGACACACTTAAACGACGTCTCCGAAACCGCTGAACAGATTTGGTTGACAATCAGTATAAAGGACCACTGGACCATTGTCTTTAAAATTTATATAAGAAAAGTTGATAGCTCAAATAATATGGCCTCTATTTTAACTTTTGTGAAAAACTCGTTAATGACATCTCTTCGGAAACCGCTGAACGGATTTGCACACCGTTCGCTGCGATGGACCCTGGGACCAGTATCTTCAATTCTATTTTTTTGGAATTTTGATATCTCAAACGCTGCACGCGTAATAGGCTAATTACTTTTACATGGGTGTGGCATTTTGTCAGGCTATATATCCCGTCAGGAGTATCCGAGACTTACGCCCTTTAACATAGCACTAAACATTAGGTCCATGGATGGACCTGTGCAGTATCAACCAAATAGACACTAAGGGGGCGCTACAACAACACTGACAACTTTGAGCATTTATGAACTGTAAAATACACACTCTAAGGACATCTCTTTGGAGACCACTGAACGGATTTGCACACCGTTTGCTGAGAAGGACCCTGGGACCAGTATCTTCAATTGAATTATTTGGAATTTTGATATCTCAAACGATTTGGCCGCAATAAATGAATGAAGTAAAATCACCTAAACACCATCTACTCTGATATCATTGAACGGATTGGCATGCTGTTTGCTTGTGAAGGATCTTTGGACCATGATGTTTAAATGTTCTATATGAAAAATGTACATCTTAAACAATATGGACTATTATTTTGAAGGAACTCTTATTTTAGGAAGAGCAAATGTTAAATGTTTGTAAATCTCCTTGAACAGTAAGTTGGTCTTGGCAGTTGAAATTGCTGCTGCCAAAAGCTATATTCCAGTGCAAACCATCTTAAGGTTTAGGCTATGGATGATAAATGCCTGTGTAAATTCTAACCCAATTGAAATTATTATTCAAAATAAGTCAATTTTATCATTTTATTTTCCCCTTGTAAAGGAGACCTTTATTTTAATATTCGTCACATTTCTTGTAAAAAAACACTATAATATTTGAGGGTATTCCAGGTAATATTTTTGACTAAAGCATTTGTTTCTGTGTTTTTTTAAAATAAATAGTCTTGAGTATGTGTGTCCAGTGAGGTTAGTTTTTTGTTAAATGTTACACAAATTATATATTATTGTACACATAGATATATGTTTTTAGCAGATCTTTTTTCTAACTAATTTCCCTTGGTAAGACTTTTGCAGCCGGTAAGGTTTTTTGCCATGTGACTTCCTGTCAATTAATAATCAATGACCTTGTCACGTCCAATTCCATCGACAGCTTTAATTGTTTGTACTTCTGCTCTCTTTTACAAGGTGGTTGTATTTCGGAAGATTACGAGCTTTCCAAGAGGACACAACACTGTGTATTCAAATCGTGAGTAGGCCTGTTGGATTTGTGGCTAAGTTTCAAATGAAGCTAGGTATTGTAATGGGGATATTCACCTATTTGGTAAATTGTTGTTGTATACTTTGGAAACATTTATAGATATAATAGGCCTAATTGTTGCAACATTTCCTGTCGAAAGTGATCTCATGTAACCTGTACACTGGAAATGGAATCTGGTAAACAAGCTATTGGAAAGCCACATTTTTAAAAATGGTATTTTACGAAGGCGGACATTTCACTAGGGACTTGTCCCCTCCACATTTCGAAATTGCATTATTGTTCCCCTCTTCCAATTTTTATGGTGAAAAAATTAGGATGACATGCTTCAGCACCTGGCAGTAATTTCAGAGTGGCAGGCACGCCAAGGTAACAGAAAAATATTCAGAGCCAGACATCTCGCCTCTTTGTTTCATAATCATTTCTGGTACTTGTATGTGCAGCTAGACTTCTTCGCAACAGAAGCAGCTTGCGCGTGAGTTTTTCCTGAAGCGAAGCAGTATATCGCATAGTAAGGTGTGTTTGATTGAGCTAGTTAGCAGCCTAATTTCTCACAAGGTTGTGCACAAGCAGGTAAAGCACATTGTCTGCTCTCTCATTGATATGGCGAGCTAGTTCCTGTTTCAAACAAGGTTGATGGCAGATAACTACCAAACATCTTACAGCTGTTTTGTATGCAGTATTGTAGCAGTATTGTGGTATTAGGTTACAAATGGCACAAAGGAATTAAATGAAGCTGAGGACGTGAGGCGTCCATTTCAGAAATTAGACACTCTGATGTATTTATTCTTTTGTTTTGTTGTACATTTGCTCCTTCCACATCTTTCATTCCTCAAAACATTGATTGACTGACTGGTTTCTACAGTGAGCTGTTTCTTTTTTGCACTTTTTGACCTAATATTGACCTCAACACGTGCCAGTCTACTGCATACTGTGGCAACTCAAAAACACAAAGACCATATAAAGCTTAATTTATCAAACAAAATAGGTTTTAGCTGTTTTTGATATAATTAAAAGTGATGTTCTAGTACCACATTAGCAATTTGGCATGATCACTCAAGGATAAGGTGTTGGAGTAATGGTTGTTGGAAATGAGGCCTGTGTAGATTTAATGAAAAAGACTTAAATAGTAATGCTTTTTACATCATTGAATTCCCGACTATACTTTGATCAGTTGAATACCACGTTGGTGAATAAAAGTAAAAAAGTCCTTTCAAAACAGCAGCATTTGTAAATTATTCCAAACTTTTGGCCCCCAGTGTCTATATTTTATTGTCCTGTTAGATTTCAGATCAATTCCATGGATAAAATAAAGGTTTCCATAAAATTGAACCTGGATTTATGCTGAGTGTTTTGTGCGTGTCTTTGGGTATGCACTGTGTGTGTGTGTGTGTGTGTGTGTGTGTGTGTGTGTGTGTGTGTGTGTGTGTGTGTGTGTGTGTGTTCAAGTGGCTCTATAGTTAGTGAAATATGTAGTTGTAAAGTTCTGTTTGATTCCCAATTGAGCCAAATGTTGTTGTGTCCTGGGGCAAGGTACTCCACCCTAATTTACTCCAGGAAAATTTACCTGTACTTATTGTAAGTCGCTCTGGATATGAGCATCTGCCAAATGTATACTTGTACCTTTTTTTATATTAATGCATTTGATTTGTCTGTAAACACATTATTTTTATTTACAGTCTTCAAGGTGGAGTAAAACAAAAATGGAAATTGATTCCTTTATTAGAAACTTGCTAAATTAGCTATACAAATGATTTGACATAACTACTCAATTCTGGTAATGGTGTGATTGTTATTAATGTACAAAAGTAACTTCTCTAATTTATTACCTACATTATCTAGCTTGGCTAGTTTTAATATTATTTTTAACTTAACCTTTCAAATAGTAATTTCCATTTTCAATGTGTAGCTTAAAAATTAAACTTTTCACTATATAAGATGTCTGTGAGTGTGACATTCATCTACTATCTTCTTTTATTACACTGATGCTGAGAATGTTTTGCTGTAATAATCTAAGCTATTCCGCAGTCAAGTGACAATGTGTGTCATTAGGGTTTCAACAGTATGCCAAAATCGTATTATGTTTGTTCCAGTTTACTAATATTATTCTTCTGGCAAGAAACTGTCCTTTTTTGCAAATTCCTTTGAGTTAAAATGGTGTAAAGGTACCCAAATTAATATAGTAAAGTGTCAAGAATCACAACTTCTGGTGCAGTGGACATGCAAATCAGCATCATGGTGGCACAAGCCTGTGAAGTTGGACTTTTTGAAAGTTCACCACACCCATCCCTTTTGACCTAGTCTTGGACATCAGTACATAGGTGTATCTCCTCACTATGAACATTTTGCCACTGAGACCCAAAAATCGCCATCATGGATTTTCATCTTAGTTATTTTGAAAAACACTTAAAATACTACTCGTATGGCAGCAAATGACCAATCTTGATGTAGTTTGGCATCTATGTATGAAGATCTTCAAGTGTTGTATGAACCAGACCAGTATGTAAAAAAAACTACATGGGGTCACCATTGGACAGGAAAAAACATCCTTCCAACATTGTGTTAATGTTTGGACACATGATGTGTGCAGTTTGTCTGTTACCCTACATACCATATTGCATAATTTTCATGTTAACCAAATGCTGAAACCCACTAAATGCTGCTTGCAGCTTTAATTGAAGTTGGAAATGTAAAGACAATTGCTTTGTTACAGTAACATATACATTCCAAGGTGCTTCAAAGTTTCCTTTTGTCATTACTTTGTCCCCTTGATCGCTGCTTGCAGCTATATTATTTGCTTGATATTATCAATTTAGGTTTGCCGTGGTGCGATGGAGTGAAGGGGAGGATTTTGGGAAACTCAGCGACATAAAAACTGATGCCGTAAGGGGGTATGATGATTCCAAGATGGACCAGGATGGGAATCTCGTTTCCACCTACTCAGCAGTTCTTGAATGGCGCCATGGGAGGTAACGAGGAGGGTGGCCTCACTACAGAGGCACTGTCATTTTTGTTAGTGGTAAATTAGAGTTACTATGGTTTTAAGTGCTGATTGTACACTTTCATTTACAGCACTTCAAAAGAATTTGTTAGTGTCCAAACATAAATAGGGCTAGAATCAGCCTGTTTTAGCTTATGCCAGATGACTTGCCAGATGACTAAAGACTTTCTTGCATTTGTTGTGTGGTATAAATTATGATAAAATAGTTTGTAATGTTCTTGGTGGAATGTGTTCACAGCAATAAAACTGTTAAAGTAGAAACATGAGCCCCATTTAAATAAGTCAAATCTTGTAAATGGAGCTCATGGTTTTGTTGTATCCGTTTTGTCACCATTTCATCATGTATATTGCACTACAAATGCTAGAAAGTTGTTAGCTGGCAGTGAAACGGTGTTGTTTCAGAAACACGTACCCATCTACACAAGTTACCTACACTCAAAGTTAATGCATAAGCACCACTAAGACACACTTAGTTCCTTAGTTATACTCATGGTACTCTACGCAAGTGCTATGTCGTTTTGATGCTGAAAGTGTCATAATCAGTATGTCAACTGACAACTATGTCACTTGACATAGCCTCTGTCAATTCGACATTGAAAGTGACATAATAACACTTTGACAGTTGCCACCAGGTGGAACAAGCCTTTTTGAATGGTTATGTATGTTTATGTCAGGTGTCATGTTTACCTTATGCATAATCCCTTCTCAAACTTGCATAGAGTATACATAGGGTCTACAAGTATGTAACCATTGCATACAGAGTATGCAAGCAGTGCTTGCACGTATTTAGGAGCACACATCACCAACAGAAGTATATTTTCAGTCTTAGTGTTACGAAAGACTGATATGGAGTAATCAGCTGTTTGAGTATACCTCTGGTGTATGTATTTTTCTTTTGTTCTCTAACTATTCGTTTTGAGACAATCCGTAAACTGAACTCACTACTAAAGGAAGAAGAACCTAAAGAGTTGACAAAGAGGGCATCCGAGCCTCCCAAAATTATGGGGACGATTCGGATGGGTCAACTGATATCGAGACTCAGTCATTGCAAGTTAAGGTGACGTTAATGTACTTTTAGCTCCTATGCAATGACCATATTTCCCAGTGGTACCATGTAAATAGAATGTGTTAGGGGTTGGCACAACTGTGTAATAGGCATTAATATCTACCTAGAAAAAATATCTGTAAGGATTGATTCTTGATACTGATTTTCTTGAACAGTATGGCTGCTCAACTCCAGCAACAGCAGTGTTTTTCTTTTGGTTTGTAAGTCAATGATTCTATTTTCTTTTCTCTTGACACCCAGAAGTCAAAGGCTCCCATGAGGACAGACATCGCAGAAGAGTTCCTTAAGCAATACGGTCAATCACAGCCTTCTTCAGATAATCATAACAATCCGACTAAGATTGTGGATGAATTAAAGCAGGAGATCAAGGACCTGAAAGCAGAGAACGCTAAATTGAAAGTGATTGTTCTTCAAGGTATAATTGATTCAAATCAGTCATAGAAGCATTAGAAAACTCTCACTTTTTATTAAATGACTGTCCTAAAGAAGAGTTATAATAACTATTTTTTCTTTTGATGTACTATGTTTAGATGTGGACTCCTACGGAGCTTGAGGCGTATAATTGATTCGGCAGCACCTCATAAGAGATCCAGGGTGGAGCTTACCACACCATCGCCGGCCCTTCCAGGTTCTCCGCAGTCCAGGTCTCCATTTGCCACATCACTGTCCCACCCCAGACCATCGCTGTCCAGTTCCACGTCTGCGTCTCCATCACTGTCTCCCAGTCTTCTCAGGTAATTGTTTTGTGAAGAATAAATGAATACAGCACATAAAATTGATCTACTGCATCATAACTTTAAATGCTCACCTTGTGTCCTTGTGTAAACAGGTTGACATCCATCCTGGAACCGGAGTCATGGTTGAGAAACTGGCATCGGCCTATGCCCACAATGCAAATTCGGCCACAGTATTTGTGAGGCATCTGCTGACCGCAGTCTTCCCAGTGGAAATACTGCTGGTGAGTAATCTTCGGAGGAACAAATGAGGCGGAGGAGAGGCTCGTCTACCACTGGACCCAAAAAAAATTGGATGCCATCTACAGTACGCTTTCAGCTTTTCAATAGGTGTTGAGCCAATATTCTCCGCTTTTGTGTGTTTCCTGATTTCAGCCTTCTGTAAAAAATTTTGGCATTGTGTTTTTTTTGTTCATATTTAGGTGCAACTCTTGAGAGGTGGCCAGGGACCCAGCTCTCCAACATTGGAAGCACGATCAATGCCGAGATTACCGAGCTCCGGTCAAAAAGTAAAAACGTTGCTGTGTAAACAGCGCCCCATTAAACTGTTTTGTTTGCTTTGAGTTTCACAAAAGTGTATCATATAGTCCTTTGCCCTGAGCCAATGCTGACTACTGTCTACTGAAAATATGTACGGCATTTTAATTATACTACACACTGCTTAGTGCCTGTTTTTTGTGAGATATCCAGTGTGCGGAAGAAATAAACGAACAACATACTTGTAATGCGTACTGCAGATTGTAGATTACATCATTGGAGCATGCTCATAATGCTCTGTTGACTGGTTTTGGATCACTTCTGTTCCAATTACAGTCCCTAGAAAGTATCCACCGGAATGTACTTACCAAAAGTGGGATGTAAGTATGCCATAAAGGCATTTTACGTTTACATTTTACGCATTTTGGTTGAAATTTTATGTACTTAGGAATTTCCTAATCAAGAATACTCAAAATACCATAGGCAGTACTAGCATGCTCAGAGCTCTTGATTGCACTTAAGCTTTGTTCTTTGTTTCTTTGGCCATAAAGGAGCAAATCAGTTAGATGTGTACACCTTTCGTAATGACAATTAGTTGTTGGTGACACCGTTCCAATATTAGAATAGGAATAGTACAAGATTGTGCTCTGCATGTCTGTATTTATGCACAGAAATTGTAAAAGATATTCCTGTCTAATAATATTCCAGTGTTATTTTTGAAAACATGATCTTAAGATCAGGGTTTACTGCTGTCAGCACTGTAATCCCAGCAGTGTTGCACTGTTAATAAAGACTATTGAAAAGTTTGCCAGCTTTTGTTTTCGATATTACAGATCTATACAGACTGCACTTATTTCATTGTGTGGTAGAAATTAATTGTTCTGGGCGCTGACTAAACCATGCTTTGCCAGTTTTAACTCAGTTTGATCAAATTTCAGAGAGTATTAGTAGGGACAAATGGAAGTCATGTCAATTTAATATGTGATTCATGTTTTTGCCTATAGAAACTCATAATTTCATACATAGAAAGTATGTTTTTATACCGATATGGTAATTTTAATTGGCTGACATATAACAATTATATAAAAAACACATCAAGAAAGCATAGTTTTTATTTAAATTAGATATACTGTACACACACAAAATATATATAATGGTATATATTTATATATAAAAAGTATATGTTTTTCTAACTGACACATGTTTACATATTTAATTAACTACCAAAATTATATGGAACATATATGGAAAACATAATTTGTCATGCACTGTCATTATAAACAACATGCATAATCTAGCAAACATTCATACTTTATTTTTATAGTTATGTTGTATGAGAAAAATGCGAAAGACGCCACTTTCATGAGTAAATCATAATGAGACATATAACTCTTGTAAAACATACAATACATATATAACATAAACATTTACAATTGGAAGCAATAGGAAATTATTATAATTTTTTTCTGTTTCTTTTCCATATGGGGAGAAGGAGGTATACCATATAAACCTGCTCAAGTGCTGGGAGGAACCACCCACATTTGTGAGTGCCCTTGCCTCCACGCCCCGAGAGGTGTTCCCATGGGAGAGGACCTAGCCCCTGATCAATGATAGGCACTTCGAAAGCTGGTGGACCTGTCTTTGAATGTGGTTCACCAGCCCCCCGGAATATTTATAATATATTGTTCTGCTTGACTAGTCACAGGACTTGACATTCCCTCCACCATGTTTGACTGTTGGGATAAGGTTCTTTTGTGGGTAGGCAGTGTTGGGTTTTCGACAAACATAGTGGTTTTGATTTTGAACAAAAAGTCAGTTTTGGACTCATCAGTGCCCTCCACTAATATTGGCACCCTTGGTAAATATGAGCAAAACAGGCTATGAAAAAAAATGTATTTGCTGTTTTATGGACGCGTATAGTCAACTTAATTCAAATGTTAACACAATCCCACATTTCATTTTCATTTTCCACTTTTGCCTGCATTATTTCAGTCAAGTGATTTGAATTTTCATGTACTGGTATGCACATTCACTGTCAATATTAAAATGTTAATGAAAGCCATTTGGAATTTCATTGTCAAAGTCATGCGTTGTGGTTAACAAAATTCAAATTTTTATACAAATGTGAGAAGTGAGAAAAAGCGCCACCCTTTGCAATTTAATTTACATGCTCTAACGCTGTTTTCCTAACTTAATGAAAATGACATTGCAATGCGATTTCATTTTCTACCGCCCTGTCAGTCATTATCTGAAGGCGGGTGTCAGGTCCTGGCTGGGGTACCTCTATGTGCATTGCTGCTCCATATTGCCTCTGATTGGGGATCCTATTTAAGTTGCCCTGTGTGTTCCTTAGTTGTCTGTCATTGTTTGTAGCTGTATGTGTTGCTGCTCCTCAGTTTACGGTTTACTTTCCTTTTGTTGTTTTCTTTGTGGCTGCATTGACATAACACCGAGGACAAATGGTGGTATGTCAAACTAGACATTTTCCAAAGAAATTAACAACACTTCCAGATACTGGGTATCGCCCAGAGTCTGTTAAACTCCAACCCGTAGTTGGTTCCTGTTTGGAGATTCAATGTGAAGAACTGACAACGTAACACACTGCCACTGGCAATGTAATACACTGCAATCGTACATGATCCAACTGCAATGTATATGAATGGGTTGGAAATACTGCCCAATTGTACAAAAGAAGGAGACCTCTTATAGACATGGGAGTTGAATTTTTCAAGCATAAACAAGAGGCCCATTCAATAGGCCGTAAAACAAAGCATTTTAGTAATTTCTCTCGTACAATCGGGCGGTATTTCCAACCCATTCATATACATTGCTAATGGGACAAGTCTGGTAAGGTGACTCATGTACACTGGCAATGTATATGAATTGGGAAACAATACTGTCCATCTGGACAAAACAAATTGAAGTCTGAGAAGCAAAGGATTGGGCAAACACAACAAAACAGGGTTAGGGCAATGAAATCCAATGTCAAGGGCAACGTAGTACAATGGCAATGCAATACACTGCCACTGGCAATGCAATACACTGCCACTGCCAATACAATACACTGCAAACGTACACCATCCAATTGCAATGCATATGAATGGGTTGGAAATACTGCCAAATTGTACAAAAGAAGTAGACCTCTTAGAGACATGGGAGTTGGATTTCTTAAGCATAGAGCAAGTGGCCCTTTCAATAGGCCTTAAAATTAAGCATTTTATTACCCTGTAGAATCGGCCAGTATTTCCTACCTATTCAAGTCTGGTAAGGTGGCTCATGCACATTAGCAATGTATATTAATGTGTAGGAAATACTGCTCAATTGTACAAAAGATATAAAACTCTAAGAGACATGGAAGTTGAATTTATTAAGCAAATAACAAGAGGTCCTTTCAACAGGACCAAACAAAAAGCATTTAAATCATATTTCTTTTGTTCAATTGGGAGGTATTTTCTCCCCATTCATATACATTGCAAGTGTATGGTGTACAGTCCCAATGTATTTGAATGGGGTTGAAATAACCCCGAATTGTACATGGACTTGGGGGGACTACCAGTGACCATATTCTGGGTAAAGTTGTTTACATGTTTATTTTACCCAATTCAAATACATTGCAAATGTACAGAAAGGAACTGTGTCCCAAATGCCCTACTTGGAGATGGCTGCAGTCATTTGACACACCCCACCATATGAAAGGACCTTGTACACAAGGGGAAAAAAATATTGTTTATTTTTTTGGCTTTTGAGATGTCCATGGATGGACTGACACATATTTGGTGTGAAAAATTAAAAATCTTCAAAGTGTCTGATTCAACCTTAGGGTTGTTGGGGCCCTCCCTAGATTGTCTGCACAGCAAGATAAGTTTACTATTGCTTTCATGTGCAAAGGGGGAAGGTGTACATTCCCAATGTATTTGAATCGGGTTACAGGGTTTCCAAGTTTCGTAAAGAGCTTTGCTTCGGACATGTTCATCGGGGGTTGGCCTAGTCTACCTGTTACAATCCGTAACCTCCTGCATCTACCGGGGAGCTCTAACTCTGCTCTTTATCTACTCTACCTCTTGTCTTTCACCTCCTATATTGCTGCTCTTCATCTTTTTTCCTGCTGCTTCATATCTCTTCTACCTCAGCTCTACATCTCTCTTGCTGCTCTACATCTCTCCTGCTGCTCTACATCTCCTCTACCCATGTACAAATCCTCTCTTACTTCAAACCTCTACCACTTCACACCTCTACAGGTCATTTACTGCTTCATAACTCTGCAGCTCCTTTACACTGCTCTACATCTTTTTGCCTCCACCATCATTACTTCCCTCCACACCTCCTCAATTACTCCACTCCTCCTCTATCTCTCTGCACCTTCACACCTCCTCCATCACTCCTCGCCTCCTCTGCCACTCTGCGCCTCTTCTATCACTCCACGCCTCCACACCTCCTCCATCTCTCCACACCTCATACATCATTCCGCTCCTCCTCTTTGACTCTGCGCCTTCTATATCACTCCGCGCCTGCTCCATCTCTCCATGCCTCCATCATTCTGTGCTTCTTCTATGACTATGCACCTCCTATATCACTCTGCGCCTCCTCTACCACTCCACGCCTCCTTTATCACTCCACGTCTCTCCGCGCTTCCTCCAACTCTCTATGTCTCTTCCATCATTCCACGCCTCCTCTATGACTCTGCGCCTCCTATATCACTCCGTGCCTCCTCTACCACTCCACGCCTCTTTTCCTCCTCTATCTCCCCGCGCCTCCTCCATCTCTCCACACCTGCTCCATCATTCCGCACCTCCTCTCACTCCACACCTCCTATATCACTCCGCACCTCCTCTACCACTCCACACCTCCTTTATAACTCCACATCTTCTCCATCATTCTGCACCTCCTCTATGACTATGCGTCTCCTATATCACTCTGTGCCCCCTCTCTCCACGCCTCCATCATTCCACACCTCCTCTATCTCTTCACGCCTCCTTCACCCCAAACCAGATTGGGCCAACAGCAGGTTAATACACTGGATATGGACAGTAGATTTGCAGTGCAATGCACTGCCACCGGCAATGTAACACACTGGATCTGCATGTAGACATGGGCTGATACACATCCTGTGTACACTGCGTGCACAATTATTAGGCACATCATATTCTTCAAGATTTATTTTATTGTTGAACAACCACAATGCTCTCAGACAATCCAAAATATCATTGAACCTCAAACCTGAATGTTTAACAAAGGAAAAATGAGTTTTGATCTTTCTCACGGGAATACATGTGGGCACAATTATTCGGCAACATTTAGTGTGCAGAATTATTAGGCAACTAAATTACAAAAATAATTTCTCCAACTCACTTGTTTATTCTCAATTTTTAAAGTGCAACAAATAAGTAACACAAAATGAAAAGTAACATTTCTGGTATTTCAAAAATATTCAGTGACCAATATAGCCACCCTTCCTTTCAATAACTGCCATGAGCCTTCCATCCATGCTGTCTGTCAGTTTCTGTTGTTCAGCAACCACAGCCTCCCAAATGCTGTTCAAAGAGGTGTATTGTCTTCTCTGACTGTAAATCTCACGTTTGACAAGGGTCCACAAGTTCTCAATAGGATTTAAGTCAGGTAAGGAAGGGGGCCAGGTCATTATTCGGGCATCTTTGCGGCCCTTGCTTGCTAGCCAAGCAGTGGAGTACTTGGATGCATGAGATGGAGCATTGTCCTGCATAAAGAACATGGCCTTCTTGAATGCTGAGGACTTCTTCAATGTACCACTGCTTGAAGAAAGTATCTTCCAGAAACTAGCAGTAGGTATGGGAGTTGAGTTTCAGTCCATCTTCAACCCGAAAAGGTCCAACTACCTCATCCTTAATGATAGCAGCCCATAGCAGTACCCCTCCTCCACCTTGCTGGTGACTGACTCGAAGTGGTGCCCTGTGTCTATTAGTGATGGCCACAGGCCCATCCATCTGGTCCATCAAGAGTCACTCTCATTTCATCTGTCCATAAAACCTTTGAAAAATCTGTCTTCAGATATTTCTTTGCCCAATCTATACGCTTCGATGTGTGAATCTTTTTCAGTGGTGGTCTTTTTTCAGCCTTCTTGACCTTGGCCATGTCTCTGAGCACTAGACACTTGTGCTTCTGGACACTCCAGGTAAGTTGCACTTCTGGAATATGGTGGCACTGGAGGATAATGAGTTTCTGGTAGCTTCACGTTTAATTCTTAAGTCTTTTGCAGTTAATTTGCGTCTTTTCTTCTCCATGCATTTTTTTGCACCCCAGCTGACTATTCGCAACAAAACGTTTGAGTATCCGGTGGTCACGCCTGTTGCATGGCCATTTAAGTGTTCTAAAGATCAAATGTGCTTTTTATGCGATCACAAGTAATTCGCAAAAAATACTTGGTCTATTTTTAATATGTATAGGCTGAGCTAACAGGCTGTATACAGAACACATTTTTTTCCAAAGGAATCCTGAGGGTGATTGGTGCGATTGACTGTACGCATATCCCCATTAGAGCGCCTGTCATGGAATTTCTTTAACTGATGTATTCTTAATTCTATAAATGTATAAAGGAGTTACTAATTAAGATAAATATCCACGTTTAGATAAAAAAATTTTGGTTGTGCTGTAACTGTGGGAAAGGAAGAATGAGGTGTTGAGGTAAACGTAAACCATTTGTTGAAATGGGGGTAGATGCAGATCAATGAGTTTTAGGACAGGATAGAGAAAGACACAACAGGGGGTAGGAAGGATAAGGAATGTATTTATAGTACGACCATGCAGATTGTTATCCCCATCCATTCTTGCATAGTTACTGAATGTAATTCCAAATGCTTTAGAGATTACTGACTGTTACCTTGTGACTTGTGTACTCTCTCCTTGCAAGTAATAAACTGTTAATTGTGCAATAGAGTTTTCCTCTGTCTTACCTACCATTTTCGTAAACTGTATGGACTTTTGAAACTGCCATCACACTTTGGGGGCTCATCCGGGATCCAAATCCTGCTCTGGTTTGAGTCTTTTTCCAAACGGGTTAACTGTGCACGGCCAGAGATCTCTGGAGCTCAAACTCCCCCGAAAGAGGGCTTTCCTTTGAGGGGTTGAGTGGGAGTGCCTGACTGGAGAATTGACTCGTGCCTGATCAGTACAGGTCCCCGGGAGAAATTGAATTTTGGAGGTAAGACCACAATACAGTCGGGATTAGGCCATTGGGATATGTGTTAGGGCACATTTTAAATCTGCAGTTTTATCTTCTCACTTACAGCCCGACGGGTCTATTAACGATGTTTGGGCACGTTAATTGAGATAAGAGTGTTAGGGGACTTTTTTGCAATAGGGCACAGGAATATGTGTTCATTATTTAGAGTAAAAAAGATCTTGTGTTTCGCCACGTTAAAAAATGTCACCAGGTTTTCTGAACATGGGTAAGTGCAGTAGTAAACATTGATCGTCCCTCGTAGTTACGTTGTACCGGCAGAGATAATGAAAGATAAGTATGGTGTGTGGACGTGAACAATTGTATCTTTGGGAGTTTTTGGGCTTTCCAACGAATGGCAGTTTTAACCAAAGTTGTATGGGTTGAGAGAGAAGTTGGAGGAATACAAGCAGAGGAAAATTAAGAAAATGCAGAAAGAGAGACGGAAAGTTGATTGGAAAGCTTATGGTATGTGGAAAGAAGAGACTGATAAAAGATTTAGGCAGTGTAGTGTAGGAACTACTGATCAATGTGTTCTGGCTTCTCCTACTAAAGTTGATGCGGATCTGGACTGTCCTTCTGGCCGGCCCCCATCCTACCCTGCTGTCCCAGTACAAAAGGCCGCAGCAGTTCAATCGTGTATTTCTCCAGATGCTTGAACAATATAAACCAAACATGATCGATGTAGAAATGGTAATGATGAAGGTGCTAAAGTTGAGATGGGGAAGGGTGAAAGGAGACTGGCCCATGCACAATGCCCTGTATAACTGGGACGCTACTTCTCAATACAGATGTGGAATGAGGGCCACATGGAAACCGTCTGGCCGTATATCAAGCATGCTGAACAGGGCCAGGAAAATAAGAAAAAAGACAATAAAGGGAAATGTGAAAAGAAATTGCAGATGGCCCAACTAGAGTTCTACAGCGGCTACGACCAAAGAGGCAGAGGGTGTGGTAGAACTAGAGGACGAACACAGACTCGAGGCAGAGGATGAGGTTACCCTAACCGCTATAACTACCACAAAGGCTGCCATCGTTGTGGTTTGATTGAACATCGGGTTCGCGATTGTCCTGAAAAGGACATAAGAGAAGATGGCCAAAGGAACAGAGACAATTTCAATTCCAAGTGATTTATGGTGAATAATCCAAGGGGAACACGTAGGAATGATAATCACCAGGAGGAGGGGTTTTGACAGTCAGAGGGGGCAGGACAGGACGTATCGACCGGTGAGACCAATCCATTACATGACCCGCATATATTAATATTATGCATACACTTAATGTACAAGCATTTAGAGAACACGTAGAGTACCAAATTAAACCCACAATGTTTCTTACAATTAATGATAAACAGATTGAATTTTTGGTTGATTCTGGAGCGGGATATTCTGTCCTTAGAGCTCACGAATGGGACGCGCTTCCAAAATTGAGTGGTAGAACTATAATTACGGTAGGGGCTAGTGGAGGACAGACCACTGAGCGATTTACTACCCCTCTGTCGGTTGTAGATGACAAGGGTCAGCGTTACCCAAAACATTCATGTCTGTTTTCCAATTGTTGTCAAGTTAATTTGTTAGCCAGGGATTTGAAGACACAGCTAGGGATCACGCTAGAATGTTTAGACAAAGGCATGCAAATTAAATGTACTGTCTTACCAGCAGTTCAAAACAGTGTGCAGCCTGCTGATGATTGTTATTCATGGGATTTAGAAAGAACCAGGCCTAGAGCTGTTTCACAGGAGTTGGTATATAAGACAATGAATACAGTAGAAAGTGATTCGGCCCAGTTTATAGATATGGGCAACGTACATTGTTCGGTGAAGGTTTCAGAAAGTCAGGATTTTGGTTGTGAGAAAGTGTGGTTTGAAGATGGTAAAAGTGATTTATTGACGGGTGAATATGTATACTGGTGTTCGGAAGGTTTTTGTGCATGGTCTGAGCAAAATGTGAGAGAGGTGTCTCGCTTTTTCGAAGTGGAGGGGTTGGACCCCCATGTCTCCCTTGCTAAACCAGTGTTTAGTAAATGGGAAAGCTTGGGTCTTTGGGTGAGAAGGTGCAATGAAGCAGCGGACTGGGTCCCATGTCACAAGGAGGGAGCGGAATTTTCCATAGAAGCCCAAGCCTAAAGAGAAAGATTTGGCTGTGCCGTTTTGGGTAAACTAGAAGTACATCTTGCGCCGCATAACGACTGGGTCCATCAGGTCTGTGCAGTCCAAGTGGCTGCTACAGATCCTAGGGTTAGCGGACGTTCCACCACCCTGTGGTCACAGTATAAGTATGTTAGTTAGGCTAATTAAAAATTCACAGCCTCTTGTAGTTACATCTAAAGGACCCCACAGACCCTGCCAGGCTCAATGGGGGGGCCCAGAACTGACATTGGGTTGACATTAAAGGGCCCATCTAAGATTATCTCGTCCCAGGCCCAGGCAAGACTGTCAGCTGGCCTGTATTTGTATACCTAAAATACTAATCTGCTGATTGTTGCGTGGGTTTTTAAACAAGATGAGATACTTTTTGTTCAAGTTAATAGTTCCACTAGATTTGCCTTAACTTGTCCAAAACATGTTTGTTAAATGGCACTCCGGTTACGGTGTCATGAATATTGTTTGAAAACACTCTCCATCTCCAAACTCTCTGATGCAATTTTCATTAAATTGTCAATAACTAAAAGGTTGTTTTTCTGAATCAGTACCACATTATCACACAAAAATGCTGGTAAACCTATAAAAGTAATTTCTCTCAACTTCAACATTTCATCATACAATGGTTGCCAACACGAATAAACCCAGATTATATTCTGAATTTCTTTGGGAAAAACAACATCAGCATTATCCAGCAACATCTTCACAAAATACATTTTCCCTGAGCTGATGCAGAAGCAGAAGCAGCTTGCTTACTGCTTGTGCTTCAGGAATGTTCTCATGTAATCTGCAAAAAGATTATCTGATGTCCTGGTGAAATCCCAGACTTCGAATATTTTCACAATGCGATAACCTTTCTCAACTATGGATTCAGATTTGTGCCAATTAAGTCAAACAAAACTTATTGAATATCAATCAAAAATAAGAATTTGAGAGAGAAAATAACTCAGTAAAGCAAAAAAGTCATCTCAAAAGTAAAACTTATAACTTGCAAAAAAACTATTGGTCTTTTAATATTTTGATAATATATCCTTTTGTTTACAGTTCCCTCTGCTGCTTTCTCACTGATCAGTCTTTTGCTCTCAATGTCAGCTTTGCAGTTACACTGCCAGCTCTCTAGGAGTCTGCAGAAACCATTTTGTACCATTGCAAAAACAAATTTTTCTTAATCTATGGTTTTCACACCATAGTAATATAGTTCTGGATGGGGGCCAACATAGTTCTCATTCTCCTTGATATTAAACTTCTAAGGAAAGTAGCCTTTCTTCGAATCCTTAAAACCCATAGCATGTGGCAAAGCCACCAGCTTCATCGGTAGAAAGCAATGACTATCAATGTATCTCTGATTGAATGTGCTGTCTGTAAAAATCATGAGCTTGTTACCATTAGAAATGTGTCCTGCCAATACCGTTGTTAACAAGGTGTTGCATCAAGATGTAACTATCAAAACCTTTAGAGTTGTGTGCTATAAAGTTGTAGTCAATATATTTCAGCTCCCTAAACTTTTTTTTTTTTTAAATCAGCGACACAACCATCTCCGACTGAACACCACATCTCGTTATTAAAGCTTATTGCACACACAAAATTTGCGGTGTGTTTACCATTCACAGGATTGGCAGTTGCCTCAAAATCGTGAAATATGTAGCGCTCACTGGGTTCCTCGGGTTTAGAGGGTGTTATGAAACATTAATTATTCATTTCAACCGTCAGATCCATGTTACAGTTGGGACACGTTAGCCGTGCACTTGTGCGGTTTATAGTTGGTAAAATTAACGGCGTATTGATAACCACAATTGACACAGTATTTCTTGTCGTTACCTACTAACCCAATGACCTGCACCTTCAAGACTTTATGATGGCCATAACAAAAGTCAGAATATCATATCCGCTTACAGTCCAGACACTGCTTTGTTTTCTGAGGCTGGGTATGCCAATCTGTATGAAGAGATATACTACAGCTGTGTTTACAACCATGATCACCACGAATGTTAAAACCCATATAACACCACTCACAGACATATGATACCCCCAGAAAACCTTTCAGGTTCATGATGCCATAGAAGTGGTTGTTGTGTAAGTACATGAAGACAGTTCTAGGATGTTGGTCCTCACTGTTTTGAAACTTAGTAAAACGCCCATCACGGGTTCGGTGAAAAAAACGTGTAGAGGGTTGATGGTTGTTCAGTGTCTGGTCTATTGTTAGCATTATCTTTCGCCATTTCTCTAGCATAACGTGTAAAGAATGATCCAATCACTGGTTAAAATAATATTCTAACTCAAACATACATTTACATATGTCACAGTTTTGATGAGTTGACTGTAAATATGTATTACCTTCAGCTTTCAAGCATTGTGTAATGGGGCAACAATGAAACAAAAAACTCCAACGCTGTACAGCTACAAGGTGGGGGCATAACCGTGGGAAGTAGGGGTGCTGGGGGTGCTGCAGCACCCACAAATGTATTTGTCCAAAAATAAATAAATGATTCATTGGAACACTAATGACTGTAATGGTAAGCCATTAACGACAGCAAAAATGTGTGCCATGCTAGACACGTGACCTTACTACGTCACGTAGCTACCTATTGAACTTCGTTGTGGATCGTGGATAATTAATCTGATGTAGCTAGCTGACCACCTGTCGAAATGGCGCAAAAACGCATTGTTTACTTTTTTGGGAAGCCTCAAAACAAAAAAAGATTCAGTGAGTTTGCGGAGGCAGACTCTCAGCCAAGTCCGAGCACGTCCGTAACGACCAACGCACCCTCCCCAGAAATTAAAGATAAAAGGGAGCGCATTGACAGGAGCCATGCCCCCACAATTCAAGCTAACGTCGCAGGTCAAAATGCTAATTTTTCAGAGACACCATACCAACCAACCAGCTTCAGTTTTCCTGGAAGGTCGTTTGGAAAAGAAACTTTTTGCCGTTCATTCAATGCAAGCTGGTTTAACAAATGGAGATGGCAGCATTATAGTGAGGATGGTGATCGCATTGTCTGTTTTAGCTGTGTCAAAGTGGTGGAAAAAGGTCTAATTAATTAAGATAACACAAGGATAGACAGCAGTTTTGTTACGGGAGGCTTCACAAACTGGCGGAAGGCCACGGAAAAATTCAACGAGCATGCAGGGTTTTTCCTGCATTGAGGAATTTTTGGCGCCCCCCAAAGAGGTTTTAGTGAGCGCCAAAGGAAAATCACCAGCACCAAAATGATAAGAATTTAAAAAGAAATAGCATTTCAAATCCTCTCCGAATGTGTTTAATAGCAATTGATTTGCTATTAAATTTTCCCATGTCGGTTATTTCGGTTTTATAATCCTGTTAATATTTTCCCCTTAAAAATTTTCCCCTGTGTAGTCACGTGACTCCGCCCCGTCCAGTCAGCGGCATGGAAGCAACATGGAGGAGAACTCAAACGCCGAGTCAACTGAGCAACTTGTACCAAAGATATACGCAGTACGTCATTTGGACACATTTTGGCTTCAATAAAGTCGACACCTAACAAAAAGAAGTCAATTGTAACTGCAGAAAAACTGTTTCAGCGACAAAATGTAATACCACCAATCTGTTTCAACACTTGAAGCACAATCACCGAATATGAACAGTGCATGGCTAAAAAAAAGTGACTGACAAGCGCCCAGCAAGTGCCTCCACAAAGCAGGTGTCAGTAACACAAGCATTTCCTAATGCTACACATTATGAAAAGGATTCAAGAAGATGGAAAGAATTAACTGACGCCATTTTACTACATCGTGAAGGATATGAATGGCGTCACATCAGTCTCAAAACTCATGTGCACGCAAGAGTCAAGAGAGCAGAAACACATGGGTAGCTGCTGAACTGAAGTCTGTTCAGCACTTTGCAGCCACATCTGATCTCTGGTCAAGTAAGACGATGGACCAATACTTTACAGAGCTTTACTTTGCACTACATTAAGGATGAATGGATGCTGCGCAACATATGCCTCGAGGCCGCATATTTTCCAGTCGATCACAGACGTCAGAGATGATTGCACAGGGCATGAGAGATATGCTTTCCCCGGGGAAACTCACGGAAAAGAACCTCGTGGCCATAACAACAGACAACGGCGCTAATGTTACCAAAGCTGCACAGCCTAATAGATGGACACGGCAGCAGTGTTTTGGACACAGGCTGCACCTTGCAATCGGTAAGTGCACATAAGCTTAACAGACACAATGTTATAATATTCAATAATCTAATTGGGGATATCTGGGTGGTGACTGGCTGCTATATTCTTTCTGTGTTTTTTTGTATGTGTCATAAATGATAATGTCTATATGTTTTTATATGACTTTTTTATTCTCCTTTTCTTTTTGGTGCTGATGTTCTTGTTAAGCACTTTGTTGCATGTGTTTAAAAAGGAGCTATATAAAAAATATTTTACTTCAGCACACTAAATACTGTGACAACAATAAAAAAAACTGTTCATGTAGCACCTTTCTTAATGTTACAATGTGCTTGATATTACAATGTTACAAGGTAAACTTCACATTACAAAACAAAGCAAAAAAAAAATTCAAAATAATTGTTCTTTAATTGTAATCGATGTAAAATGTTCAATTAATTGTGATTTTGATTTTAGGTTGTATCGTCCAGTCCTATAGACTACCATGGCCTTGTCAGATCCTTTTATTTAGTTAATAAAAAGAGGAGGGTAAAATGCTCTGAAGCAGGATGTGACCACTGCAAATGACTGCCTCTCCCAATCCCACACCCCTGTCCCTCAAACTCACTCCTCTCGCCCCTTCCAATGTTGTAATATATTTTTTTAACCAGTTTTGTTAATGGGGTTTCATTTATTCAAGCATGATAGACATCTTTGTTTAACAAATGCTCAGAAATAACAAGAAAATGCATAGATTTCTTTCATATGGTAACTCATTGCCTTTACTGTACATGGACCGATCATGCTCACTGTCGTGCGTAGTCACCCCCCAAAGGCCCATTCTGAGCCAGGAAAAACCCTGGCATGAGAAGTCTAATCTTCACAGTGATGCCATTCAAAAATGATGTATCAAGTGCATGTGAAAACAATTAAATTTTATTTGGTTTGATGTTGTATGTGTTTATTTGAGACCAATTTAGCACAAGGCCAGAGTGCCCTCATTTGAATACTTAAATTGCTGGGTGGGGTTAAGGCCTAAGAGGGTGTGAACTACGCTGAATGGGCATAAACAAAGACCAGCTCTCTGGCAAGTGTGAATCTTTCAAGGCTTTTTTCTCAGAACTAAGTAGAGCAGATTACCAACTTTTAAAGCAGCATATCTTTTCCATAAATTTATCAAACAGTATTGTATGATATACCATTACAAAGCTCTGAGTCTGGACCTTTATAAAATGCAATAAAAAGCCAAACTCAAATTTTGCGATAGGACCCATTTCCCGAATTCTGTCACATATGTCACACAGGAAGTTACACCACCCTCAGCATTCGTCACACCGGAAGTCCCATCCCACAGCACGTCACAACGGAAGTCCCATCCCACAGCACATGTCACACAGGAAGTCCCACCTACCAAACTGGAAGTCCTGCCCCCAAACTGGAAGTTCCACCTACTTGCCAATCAATCATTAAAAGTGACAGTTGCCGTCCTATATTAACTACGGTGGTTAAGTACTCCTTCTTGAACCTGTTGCTGTACTCACACTTAGTTGTGTGTCCATTCAGTGACGTGATTTATCAGCAGAAAAGAGTTTGTGATGTCCTGATCTGTTTAACGTATAACTGCAAAACAACGATTAGTGTGGTTCAACAGTCCATCGGACTATCATCCACTGGGTAACGTTCCGTCAAGTCCCAACGATGAAGCCAATAGATCAGTCCTGAAAACTTCTTCAAAATGGCCTGAAAAATGTCAATTTTGTAGTTGATGTAGTGTAAATCGAGGCAAGAAACATCAGCACCACTGAAATTAAGACCCTGACAACAGAGCTCCGTTTTGGTGATCTCAAAACTTCCATCCAGAACTGGCTTGGTTGATGTTTGATTCCTTGTGCTATATTTATGCCTGATAGCAAATAGCAGTGGAATAAGATTGTCAGACTTCACTGCTTAGCCAAATCAAAAATGGTTACATCTATTCTATTCCACCATTAAAATGTTAGACCTTACATCAAACAAAACAATTTCGAAATAAACAAATTAAAAACAAATCCTGTAAATTAATGATGTAAAACAACAGATATCAATGCTCCATTATTACTATGCAAACAGGAAAAACAAAATTTTTCATCTAACTCTTTATAAGTACCAATTTGATTTGCTTTGACCTCTCAGTTCAGCTCTGTCCAATCATAATTAATTATCATGTCATACATTTCCCCTGCTTTCACTTCATTAAGTCAAAGGAACAGTGACACCATGAGTGAAAGCACAATCACGGCGAGTATGGCCACAGGAGGCACTATCCTGAACTCACACTGGCTATCATTTCAGGACGGATATGAAAAATCTAAATTTGCTAGTAGGGATGGATCTAGAATTCATTCGATAAGGAGCTACATACTGTATATTCATCAAAAAACAAAGTGATCTTGTCAAAAACACAAACATTTATCCTCTCACTAGTTCATTTAAGACATGTTAGCTAATCAAGATGCCAGCCACCGAAATTATAACGACCATTTATGATATCCAAGTATGTCCATACGGCCTGAGTGACTTAGGAAAAGCAAGGCAAAGCAAGTTTCTTTGTCTAGCGCATTACACACACATTTCAAACCTTACAAATGCATGAACAACAAAAATAAGAGAGCAAATGCAGAATAAAGTGAAAGAAATAATACAATAATAGCCTACGGTAGTGATACAATAGTTAATATTGTGGTACGTTTGTGTTATATTCCTCGTCATCTTATTTTATATTACCTATTATTATAATTAGTGGTCCAAGCAGCAAAGCTGCGGAACCCTATTGTAATTGTTAGATTTTTCTTCTGCCATTTTTCCAAGTGCACCTACTTCTGCTGGCTAACTTTTTTTGTAACTTTGCACGCTGTTAGAGGGCTAAGCCAAACTAACGCACAGCAATTTTGGTGTCCATAGGCCCATGCCTCTGGCACCACCATCGGGTCAAAGTTGCGATACTACAATGCTCATAACTCGGGCTCTGATTGCCCTAGAGACATACAACTGGTATCATATGATGCATGGGCAAGTGTTGAAAAACTTTGCCAGAGGCCATTTTCATTTCCGCCATATTGGATTTACCACCATTTAGAATTTTCTGAAAATGCTTAGAAATTTTTCACATGCCACAGATTTTGTGCAATGTTCCTGAAAAATGATCTTCAGACAAATCTTAGCAAAAGTTATTAGATGGATTTTTGATCTGCGAAACCATTTGACTGTTACAGCCAATCGAATATGGCGATGAGGCCGTCAAACAGGAAGTGAGGGTGTATCTCAGCAACCGTTTGTCTTATAGTCACCAAACTTGGTCCATGGTTGGAAGGAGGAGCAGAGGAGGCTTGCAATGTTTGGCACTAATCGGCCATGTGGGGGCACTATACCAGAAAGTCACTTTGAAGGCACATCACGCCGGAATGCAGATATTTCAAGCAAACTTGCTCTGTTGCATGAGTGCATCAGGTTGTTGTACTGCAATAAATAGGACGTTGGTAGTGCAAACCGTGTGACCGCCACGGGCCAATGAAATTCAAGCTATGAATTAAAGGTTTTAAGAATGTTTGATCACCATCAAACTTCATCAGTATAAGCTCCTATAGGCCCTCAACAAGCAGGAAAAATAGGGACGAGATCGGCCATTGGGGGCGCTACAATGTATCGTCAAGTTGAGATTTTCAAATAGCGATTTCTCTGTTCTCCTTAGATGAAGTCACCAAATTCATCTCATATTGTGCTTTGTGTTGAGCCAAACAAAATTGCCTCTTGAATCTATGAGCTGCGTCATCTTCGTTTCCCGGTATTTTGAGTAGATTAAAACGATACTAAAACGAACCAGTCCTAGGCCGTTCGCCCGATTTCCACGAAACATCACATATAGCATCTGTGGATACTCCCCATCAATAATTACTAAAAGAAAATTGATTATTTCAAACACAGCAGATGTCATATGTCAACAGCTTCCTGCATCCTACAGTTTCACATGAAGTGAAAGCATATCTCCACAAACTTATATCCAATTCTCACCATATTTGGTACGCATCATTGGTATGACAAGGTAACGATACGTGCAGAGTGAGGCGCCAATTGGCCATTGGGGGGTGCTACAGTGTATGGCCAAACTCTGCATATTCAAATAGCGATAACTCGATGCTCCTTAGAGCTAAAGTCACCAAACTCATCTCAAATGGTGCTGCTTGTTGCTGCTTGTTGAGCCAAACAAAATTTCCTCTCGCATCGATAAGCTCCAGCTTCTGTGTTTCCATGAACTTTGAATATATTACAACCGAACTAAAACGAATTAGTCCTAAACCATTGGTTGGATTTTGCCAAAACATTAACAGAAGCACCTTCTGGCAATGTATATATACTATTATAAAAAACGTTGGAATTTCATAACATAGTGGCCACCATATGTCAATCAATTTAAGCATCATGCCTTTTATGTTCACATTGGTATGTAAATGGCCTCGAAGGCCAAAAATGCCTATAAGGCTTAAATGACCTAGAAGGCCTATGAGACCAAAATGGCTTTTAAGTCTTAAAGGCTTTCACAGGCCATACGTAAATGGGTTAAAAGACATATGAGACCTAAAAGGCATTTAAGGCCTTAAAGTTGCTAAAAGGCCTATAAAGCCTTTACACCAATTTCTGTGACCTTAAGATCACCTCATACACTGATCTGCCTACACCTCTAAGAGCTTATCAAGTATGTGTCTGTGACATGAAGCCGACTGACAAGTTGTCACCAACAGCCTTGTAGAAAATGATGGAGCATATGGGGCACTAACATGATACTTGTTTAGTTTAAAGGCCTATGACCACCAAAACACTTCCCCAATATTTTTTACCCATCACGGTAGGCTGTTAGTTTGTCTATTTCATGCCAGACTGTTGTCAAACCCTAAGCAAGACTCTGATGATTCATTTCAACATGCATAGGCTGATTAGAACTGCTAGATATTGGAAAACACCATCACAAAATCAACAATACTCCCATGATCAACCATGGTCGGCAAAGCTCTTATACTTTCAGATGTTGGCGGTTGGCTGCTACAACTTCAACCAGTCACCATGATGTCTGTCACATTACAGTTTTTCTCAATTGCTTAGACACAGTACCTGGAACAACTCACCATTTTCTCAAATCTTCACACACAATTCTAAAAACGTACAGCCAACGGTACAAACATCTAACTTCTGTGTCCCAGTTCAAACTTTGCCCTCAGACAACACACATAAGCTGTCAAAAACAGAGACTACATGACTGTTATACACTGGAGGGATTAATTCAGATCACTGCTACCAAAATGTTTAGAATAGGTTTCCTGAAAAATTATTTGGAACTTTGTAAAGTCACTGCACTTATTATCCAGATAACCCGTTCAGGAATACCCTGGTGAAAGAAATTCAAAACAGTACTGTAATAAATTTCATAAGTGGATAAGAGAATACTACTGCATATGCTGTTTGGGTCAAAAACCTGACCTTTGTACTGACAAAACATATTAGAAATATTTAAAATATAATAGCCAAATTCCAAAAGCTTCATTTCCTAATGCAGCAAATGTACAGGTTACTTGGCATCAGTGTTGTCATCATCTCATCTCAGGTTTAGGTCAGGCAAAAAAATCTCATCAACATCACACATTGTTTACTCTTTCCAGGCAGTGTGGGGAAAATGTTGTGTGCCTTAGAACTCTCTGGATAGACTCCACAAACACATCACCACAGGCGTCCACCATTGCCTCCTTTAGGTTTTGCTGTGCATAGGGGTTGCGGTCATACACTCTCCACCGCCGTATCCTAGTCCACTTCCTCTCTGTTGTCTTGCAACTGCAGGATTGTTAGGATCCATTATTCCAAAGCACATGGACATGCCACTAGGCCATATTGATTGAGCCTGCAATTCTGATTAGCATGTTAACATTTTTGAGGCTTAGTGTTTGCACCTGGAGAAAGGTTTGCTCTTTGAGTTTAGGTTGTGATGAATTGAGTTAATTATATTGAGAGCATGTGTTTGCTGAATGTAATGTAATGCAATGAATTATTTATTTGTCCACTTTTGTGTAAGGTTTTGCAGAAAGAGTTTTGAATATTGAAATGTGTGGAAACAGATGAATAGTGTTATGGGAAAGGTGTGTGTTTTTGGGAATGGCGTAAGGGTATGGGTTTTTGTGCTACGTGACCCATCACGTAGCACAAAAAAAGTAAGTAGTTCGCTATTTATGATATTTAGCACCGTATTATGTTGTTTTCATTATAATAATGATGTAAAATTGTTGTTCTGTCGACATACTAGTAGGATGTGTAGGAGTTTTTCGAAAAAAGTTTGGTCTCTTACTGATTTTATAACGAGAAGTAAATACATACTGCGCTACCAGTCCTCTGTCCTCTCTCTGTATGGTGTAATTACAACCTTGAAATAATATGAGACATACATGAGTATTAAAGAAAAATTGTTCCATATCAATTTTAATGAAACAACAAGTTTAGAATAAAAGATACACACATTTATGAAAAGTTAGGGTCATTTCAACAAAGTTATTAACCTGCAAAAAAACCCAAAATGACTGCCTTGGTAGTTCTCGTGTACAAACAACACAGTTATTACATTATGACATGGTGTTGCTGCAAGCAAGCAAAGATCCATAATCTTTGGCACCAAGAGCTTTACTTCATCTGGGATAAAAAGTAGCAAAATCAGCAGACATACAGCATTTGTTCCTTTGTTTATATCAAGCCAGACAAGACAGACACGCCAGACAAGTCTCAAAAGCAAACCCTGGCCCACTGGTTTTGACTCTAAAGTGCCTAATACTACTACTTCACCTCACTTTGAAGTTACACCTACCTTGCAATAGTCAATTTCTCAAGTACGCTCAAACATTACTTTTTTATCTATTCGCCTAATTTCTTTTAGGAACATGCATGAATTGCTTTTAATTGTCCATCATCCAATTTCAACCACATTTTAAAACTGGAGAGAAAAACAAAAGACTCAACCCCCCAAAAATAGGCTATATAAATGCCAGCATTGAAACAGCATGGTGAACCTAAACTTGAAAAACTTTTAGGCATTTTGCCTGCTTATACACCGATCAGCCATAACATTATGACCACCTGTCTAATATTGTGTAGGGCCCACTTTTGCTGCCAAAACAGCCCTGACCCATCAAGGTATGGACTCCACTAGACCTCGGAAGGTGTGCTCTGGTTTCTGGCACCAAGACGTTAGCAGCAGATCCTAGAAGTCCTGTAAGTTGCGAGGTGGGGCCTCCATGGATTGGACTTGTTTGTACAGCACATCCCAAAGATGCTTGATTGGACTGAGATCTGGGGAATTTGGAGGCCAAGTCAACATCTTGAACTCGTTGTGTTCCTCAAACCATTCCTGAACCATTTTTGTTTTGTGGCAGGGCGCATTATCCAGCTGAATGAGGCCAATGCCATCAGGGAATACAGTTGCCATGAAAGGGTGCACATGGTCTGCAACAATGCTTAGGTAGGTGGTATGTGTCAAAGTAACATCCACATGAATGGCAGGACCCTAGGTTTCCCAGTAGAACATTGTCCAAAGCATCACACTACATCCACCGGCTTGCCTCTCCTTCCCATAGTGCATCCTGGTAAGCAAGCAAGCAAGTTTATTTATATAGCACAATTCATACATCGAAGCAATTCAATGTGCTTTACAAAGAAAAATAAAATATAAAATATATAAAAATACAATAACATAAAAACAAATACTCAAATTAAAACATCAAAACAAATGAAAACATCATAATAATAGAAATACAATAAGAAAACATAAAGATTAAAAAAAAAGA
>JACXGI010007893.1:0-35514 GCA_016801175.1 Esox masquinongy
ATCACTGACTGTGGAAACTTTACACTGGACTTCAAGCAACGTGGATTCTGTGCCTCTCCTCTCTTCCTCCAGACTCTGGGACCTTGATTTCCAAAGGAAATGCAAAATTTACTTTCATCAGAGAACATAACTTTGGACCACTCAGCAGCAGTACAGTCCTTTTTGTCTTTAGCCCAGGCGAGACGCTTCTGACGCTGTGCCTTGTTCAAGAGTGGCTTGACACAAGGAATGCGACAGCTGAAACCCATGTCTTGCATACGTCTGTGCGTGGTGGTTCTTGAAGCACTGACTCCAGCTGCAGTCCACTCTTTGTGAATCTCCCCCACATTTTTGAATGTGTTTTGTTTCACAATCCTCTCCAGGGTGCGGTTATCCCTATTGCTTGTACACTTTTTTCGACCACATCTTTTCCTTCCCTTCGCCTCTCTATTAATGTGCTTGGACACAGAGCTCTGTGAACAGCCAGCCTCTTTAGCAATGACCTTTTTTGTCTTGCCTTCCTTGTGCAAGGTGTCAATGGTCGCCTTTTGGACAGCTGTCAAGTCAGCAGTCTTCCCCATGATTGTGTTGCCTACAGAACTAGACTGAGACCATTTAAAGGCCTTTGCAGGTGTTTTGAGTTAATTAGCTGATTAGAGTGTGGCACCAGGTGTCTTCAATATTGAACCTTTTCACAATATTCTAATTTTCTGAAATACTGAATTTGGGGTTTTCATTAGTTGTCAGTTATAATCATCAAAATTTAAAAGGAATAAACACTTGAAATATATCAGTCTGTGTGGAATGAATGTATACATTATACAAGTTTCACTTTTTGAATGGAATTACTAAAATAAATCAACTTTTTGATGATATTCTAATTATATGACCAGCACCTGTACCCTCAACTTCTTTGGTCGACCATGGCGAGGCCTGTTCTGAGTGGAATCTGTCCTGTTAAACCGCTGTATGGTCTTGGCCACCATGCTGCAGCTCAGTTTCAGGGTCTTGGCAATCTTTTTATAGCCTAGGCCATCTTTATGTAGAGCAACAATTCTTTTTTTCAGATCCTCAGAGAGTTCTTTGCCATAAGGTGCCATGTTGAACTTCCAGTGACCAGTATGAGGGAGTGTGAGAGCGATAACACCCAATTTAACACACCTGCTCCCAATTCACACTTGAGACCTTGTAACACTACCAAGTCACATGACCCCGGGGAGGGAAAATGGCTCATTGGGCCCAATTTGGACATTTTCACTTATGGGTGTACTCACTTTTGTTGCCAGCGGTTTGGACACTGATGGCTGTGTGTTGAGTTATTTTGAGGGGACAGCAAATTTACAGTTATACAAGCTGTAAACTCACTACTTTACATTGTAGCAAAGTGTCATTTCTTCAGTGTTGTCACATGAAAAGATCTAATCAAATATTTGCAAAAATGTGAGGGGTGTACTCCTGTGAGATACTGTATGTTGTATCCCATTTTAGGTTTTATTCTATTTGTAAGACATAGCCATGTTGTACAGATCATCAGCATAAACAACACTGATCTACTGAATTGTCAAGTTGACTGAATTCTGAAAATGTTGTCATGTAGTGCTTCCAAGAGCCTGTTTCTTCTTGTGCTGATTGCCGATTGACGAATGCCCATAGATGAATGCCCACTGAGGACGCTGTTAGACTGATCCCATGAGAACTGTCATTGATAGTTTCCGGCTAAGCATCACAGGGAGAAGACATCTGCAGGCGGGTGAGTGGTAATATCCAACTCGGTGATCACATTTACCACCAGTAACACGACCGTAAAAGGATTTTATTAGTATCCCCATCACTGGTTGCACAAAGCATAAGCTCTTCCTGGAGTCCACAAAAAATGATAACATAACATAATACAGAAAATCACCTGACAGTATAAAGACAGAACTACCTAACTGACAATACATTAAGACACGTTTAACGCAGACAACATCATACAATTACGCTGACAATACATAACAATCCAATGCTCTACTCACAGGGTTTGTACATCTTTTCTGAAGTCAAATTCTAGCACTTTTCAACTGCACTAAGTAGGTGTTATGATCACTAAATAAAGCAAATGTGGCAAACATTTCCCTGGAAAAGCATTTTCAAACAGCACATCACTAGTGGTTAAGCTACTGTATGTGGAAACACTTCTTTAAAAAAAAAAATCTTTCAGTAGCACATTGTAATAGCTTTGAAATTCTGTCAGTGTAATTTAGTTATATTTTACAACTTCTCCCTGACAGCAATGACTGACGACGGAAACGGCTCTGCCGATATGAAGAGGGCGTGGAACATTTAAGCATGGAATGTGCATAGGGGCTTTTGCTGAAAGCAGCAAGAAAATTGAGGGTTCTATTAACCACTTTGCTTTTCTTTGCAAAGTCAAAAATACTTCTACTGAGCAAACCTTACTTTGATGTCTTCATAGTGATTAAGATGGAGGCATGGTTAACGAGCCCTCACCAAAGATCATTAGAGTACAGTTATAGAACCCAAAGCAGTTATATATACATGACTCGTATCTCATATGCTCCCCTGGCCTCACCCGTTATTGGCTGATCATTTGTGGAGAAACAACTTGAGCATTCAAATGGGGAAAGCTGACTTCATGTCTTTCCCCTTAACCAAGTGAAAGTTTCTAAACACTGAAACTTACGGTTACCCATCTAAACAATCTTTAAGACTTCAAGTCAATGTGGCAGTCAATCTGACTGCCACATCACAATCAGCCTTAGATGCTAGATGCCATTTGAAGCAAAAGCATCAGATATATAAAATTGTCAAATGAATGCCTTTCAAAAGTCAATTTATTGTTTTTCCTGGTAGTACATTGCTTCCAAATTCAGTGGCAGACCTATGTAATTAATCTTCTGCAACTGCAGGACCCCAAAGACGTGGAAAAACAGGAAGAAAAACTTGTTTCCACAATCTACACATAGCTGGTTAAGTGCCTTTGTTTCCAAATCTAACTTGACACGTTTCTAAAACTGTCCAGTAATAGCTGTTGGACACATGAAGCACACATTTTGGGAAGAAATGAGAACCCAACACTATCTTTAAATGTTCTTCACTGCCTGCGCCAACTGTCAGAATGTGTAAATCTCCTCCCACTCCTTTTTATTTTCAAACACACCTTGACAACAACAAGTTTCAACAGACTTTAATGCATGGATTTCACAATATCATGATAGTTATGCATGCAGACATGTGGTCTACACATTGCCAACAACAATTGTATAAATTTAGGGAAAAAGTACATTCCTTAATGACGAAAAATAAGAATAAAACCTATATCCAAAATATTTATCACCATCAAGTATAATTGGGCGAGTAGACCCCCCAAGTCTAATGAGGGTAATTTAATTTAATTTCCAACAAAAAGGAAGTCCGATTTTTCCTACTACTAGACAATGGTATTCATGAGAAAAGCGTTATTTAGAAGTTCCTGCTCATTCATTCTTGGCACTGGTTTCTGTTGAAAAAAGTAGCAGCTAGACTATATCTTGAACTCTACCAAACATTCTTCCCACTGTACTGAAAGTGGTGTCCAGGGATTCTTCCCAACCCACACACCTAAAATAAAAATCCAACTAAGAAAAACAAAAACAGACCTGACCAATGACAGAAATCCAGAAAGGGGAAATCCAGACATTTTAAAGCATGGAATGAAGGCATGCTGCGGGCCACCAAGGAAGATATAGGCCGCTGCTTCAGATCATGTGTACAGATTATGATTCAAATCTAATGTACTCCACTGAGCAAAACCTATGAAGAAATACGTCATATCGACAAAAAGGCAATCAACCAAAAAAAAGGATCTACTGTTTCAATTCAACAATGTGCAACAAGTTTGTTACTCCTATACTAGTGGTGATTTACACCTTCAAGTTTATGTGAACGCTTTCAACCATGTGCTGGTCCAAACATTATCATGAAAACACGGAATACAAACCTGGCCCAAAAATTAAGCTATTGGTTGTCTACCAAAATGCATCGATCTTAAACATTTTTTAAGCCGACAATAACCCTTTTAGCTTTGTAATTTGATAAACACAGGAGTTCCTTCCAGAACAGCAACAACTAAACAAACAAAAAAGGTCCATGTCTGTTTAGGACGTTGGCTTCAATGTGACCGACATCTCGCCAATTACTACAACAACACCTCCAGAAGCCAAAACCAAAGGGCCGACTGACAGCTCTGGCCAGCCATGCCCAGGTCAGGTCTTTGTTCCTCGGTTCCCTAGCCATGAAGGGCTGGAGCCTGAGGCTGGGCTTGACACACCAAACTAGGCAGGAGCTATCTGATTGACAAGAAGTCCATGGGAAGCAAAGAGTATGGGATAAAGGGAGAAAAAAAAAATCACTTTCAATGGACTGTAAAATTATATGTTATCGACAAACATAACCATATAGGCATATAACCATGCAAGCAGACTGGTGTAGCTTTATCGTGACCGTTAATGAAAGGTTTACCATAATGTGAATTAGACTTACGGGCACTGCACACATGGCAACCTTGGCCTCTTCAGGAACTCAAACCATTGAAACAGGATACCAGCTTTCCCTGGTAACTCCTTTTAATGACGTGCCAGATATTCCTATAAAATTACTACTCAAATCCTAGGTAACCTACTAACCGATAAATGGCAATGGACAACTACATCTAAATGCACTTTATACAATGCAACTTATGGCTTAGTTCATACATACTAGTAAAAAATGTACAGTATAGATTGAGGATTTCAAACCAGATGCTTCTTTGTCTGCACACTTTTGCATTCATTGTAGAAAATCCAAATCAAAACAATCAGTCAGACTTGAAAATGTTACACTTTGGATCTTACTTTGCCTTGGTCAGAGTTGACAAACATATTTTGAAGAAGATTGCGCAAGAGAAATGGTGTCTTAGAGGATAGCTGTGGGATTGGCTTGTGCGTCCATGTAAGCCGTTTGTTCCATTTAAAGAGTTCTGGAGGGTGTGGACTGCATAGTTAGACTGAAAGGCACTAGTCATTAAGGATCTCTGTCTCCATGGTGAGTGTGTCCTGCCTCGTTTAAGATAATTGACTTCCAACAACTTACTCCCATTACCTGGTCCTCAAGTAGAGCCTAAAATTGGAACTAAATCTGATTTGGAACATTAACAGACTTCAGCGTGAAAAATAAACATTTTTTGGCCATAATTACTCCTGGTTTTGCTAGCGATTTTTCACTTAAATACGTCTTAAAATGAGAACAAAAAAACAATGTCAGGAGGGATGCATATGGATTACTGGCTCCTATTTTAAAACAACCTCAGCTTCCACAGGTTGGTCAGCTCTGCTTTTGACCATGATTTTTAAAAGGTTGTCTTTTGGGTCCCTATAATTGTACCCATACTCAACATGGAAAGCAAACATCAATCAGTCCATTCATAAAGAGGCAACTGCCTGTTAGTGGCATATTCGGTTTATTAACGTAAAATCAGTATCCCAGTAACTTCCCAGCTAAGACAAGCTATATTTAGACTCCTACTTTCCACTCCTGCAACTGGTTTAGTCACATCATCAACCTGCAATTATTTTCTGCTTTCTCTCAGGCAATGAGGCATCCTCAAATCACCAGGACCAAATGGAGAAGACAGATCCTTAAGACAGACAATTATGTCTCTCTCACCCAGACTGGTCCTTCACCAGCATTCTAAAACTGAAACAACCACCAACACAATGATTATAGAACTCGGACGGCAAAGCCAAATGCAGGGAAAATTAATGATGTTATATAATAATGACATGTTTGTATGGCCAATATGATTACCAGGTTTGTGTGGCCATCTTACATAAAATGTTGTAAATTGTGAAGTTTTGTTTGAATAAATTGCATATTTAATTGTCTACAGTCATGTAAAAAGTACACCCCCGGGAAAGTAATATTGATTTAAACATAATTGGACAAATGGAAATTGGCACTAAATGCCAACCACATTCATTGATATAGGTAACCCAATAAAAAAATAAAATAAAAAAAAATAAAATAAAAAAAAAATTATATATATATAAAACGTTCATGCAAACATTCATGCAACTGAAATAAACAGTTACATTTCCTTTAAATTTCCTTTGTGTAAAAAGTTACTACACCCCTACATTAACCATCACATAAATTGCCTAAAATTACAATCAAGAGCAACCAAGACAGGTGCAAATGTTTAAAAAAAACTCTTATGGGTAAATTGGGAGGGTCCAGCCTTCCATGAAAATTAGAGACATACTAGTTTGGTCTTAATCATATGGGTAAGTGGAAACACGTGATGCCAAGGTAAAAAGACCTATCTGAGGTCTTCAGAAGAAAGACAATTGATGCCCATGAGCCTGGGTTAAAAAGCCATTTGCCAACCATTTGAAGTACATCATTCCACTGTCTGACGGATCATCTGCAAATGAAGAAAAATCCAGACCATTGGCAAACTACATAGGACTGGTCATCATACCAAATTCAGTTCAAGAGATACCCAAAAGGTCGTCATATAAGTCTTGAAAAACCCCAGCTTAACATCAAGGGATATACAGGCCTCTCTTGCCACAATCAACGTTGAAGTGAATGAGTCAACTGTCAGGAGACTACATGAACTTGGCCTACGTGGGTGGCCTACAAGGATGAAGCCTCAGCTCTCAAAAAAGAAACTCATTACACATCTGACTTTTGCCAGACAACACCTGGATAAATACCAAAACTACTAGAACAATGTGCTCTGGAGAGATGAGGGAAACATGGAGTTGCAAAAACAAAACATTGCCTTTGAACAGAAGGACCACATCCAAACCGTAAAGCCTGGAGGCAGAGGCATTATGGTTTGGGGCTGCTTTGCCCCATCAGGGCATGGCTAACTTGTCATCACTGAGTCAACCATGAATTCCATATTGCATCTGAGAATTCTTGAGTGGAACATTAAGGCAATCTGTCACATAGCTTAAGCTGGGCCGATCATGGACTCTGACACAGGACTATGATCCAAAACACACACGCAAAGCTACAACAGAATGGCTGAAAAAGAAATGGAAGGTTAAGAGTTAAAGCCCAGATTTTAATCCTATCAAAATGCTGTGGGGGCTGTGCAAGCAAAAAACCATCAAACATGACACAGCTGAAGCATTGTTTAAGGAATAGTGCACAAAAAAATCCTCACAGCTGATGTAAAAGATTGAAAGACAGTTACAAGAAACGGCTTCATGTATTCATTTCAGGCAAAGGGGGCTACACCAACTATTGAAGCTAGGTGTGTACCTATTTTTTTGCACCTTGATATTGTATTTCTGTAGAGTTTTGATGAATTAATGATTTCAACATATAATCCTTCAGTGTCATTTGTTAAATTAGTGTCATTAATTAAATTACTTTAATCTGTCAGCAGTGTTGAAGTAAAGAATACATATCCATATAGGCAAATATATATGAAAAGAAACCCATAAGAATAGACTATGAAAAGCATTCAATGTTTTGATAGGGCACACCAGACAAAAAACATGATAAAGGCAAAGGGCTATTGCAGTGTCATAGAAAAGGATTCAGCTATTAATTAAAACGTCTGCCTAGCACTTAGTAATTTGAGAAACATTATAGCACAGAGTGCACATTATACACGTATATCTACAAACTGGAAGATATATCACACTAACATAATGGGGTAAATGGCTGACACCTTTTTTATGGTGTCAGAATTCCAGTCATCACCACAGCAATTAAAACCAACAAAAGTGAATATTAGTCACGTCTGGAGAGAGAAGCAGTGGTGTTCTTTGACAGTTTCAACAGCTGCAGTATACAAGAAAGGTTACAGCGGAGCCTTTGATTGACTCTGCCATTTCTAAAGATCCCGTGTAGCTCATTTCATAGAGCATGGGGTTTGCAGTGCCAGGATTTGTGAGTTCAATTTCCACAAGGGGGCAGTACAATAAAAGAAAGTATGACCATTAAAGCAAACACTACTGTAAGTTGCTCTGGATAAGCGTGCCTAATAAATAACTGTAAATGTAGCTGAGGAGTGAAAATGCCACCACTGCCTAATGTGGCCCATGTTTTGTTTATTTTTTTATAAGGCCACAGTATCACGATGCAACACTGATGAATCAAGTGATTTTGAAGGTGTTTTACTTCCTCCTGCATTTTAAACATGGTTCTCTTGCTCCCATACCCCACAAGGTCTTTTCCTGTCTATGTGCCTCTTGTCTAGGCAATAATTTACTTCAAATGACACAGTATACTTTTAGATATGGAGGATTAATTCTGACACACCACAAAATCGTGAACCCAAATAAAAATAAGCATGTTGCCACTGTGCGGTTAACACAGCTTTCATGGTGAAAGTATTATGGAGGGACTGGAGCCTGCAAAGTTAAGTGTTGACTCCACCTCTTGCGACTCTGTCATTTAACTGAAGGGGGTTTACCAAGGATGCCCGCGGCTCGACTGGGCTTCATCTGCAGGCTGTAAACTCTACAAATTGAAAGTTATATTTAAAAAAAACAAAGTTTTCTTAAAGCCAAACACAGGCCCAATCAATACACAATAACAGAATACAATTGCAATTTGATGCACTGCCGATGTACCTCAAACAATAAAACCAGTCAACTGAAGAAAAAGGTAGAGAAGTGCTAAAACGACATAAATAACACGGTGTCATTTGATGAATGACGCAGTACTCAGAACATAGTGTATTCAGCTATTCCAAGTGACAGGTGGTGGTCATGATGCTTCTTGACACGATCACCAAGTAAATTACTCTACTCCAAGTGACACAGAATGGCCACAGTGCATCTTGACATTCTCATGAAGAGTATTAAAAAAATTCCAGGTGACACAGGATGATAACTACACCACATTACATTGTTACAACATTGTTTAGAGGCCACACTCCATATAAACAGTTACCATTAATTTGAATTTAAACTGTATTTAAAATTATTTTCACAAAGACCATGATGGACCTTTGAGGACACTTATTTTTAAAGAGAAGACCTTGGCCGGACCTTTGTTGACACCAGACCACAAGCACAGAAACTCAACTCTGCCCTCTGGTGCATCCATCTGCCTTCACAGTATCACCCTATGCACCCTATACCACACAGCTGAAACAACCTAGCTCTCAGGTGAATTAAATAACATGTCTATAAATGCAACTGATGTTTATGAGAGTTCACTGAGCAGACAAACTCTATATTGATTTTGCTACCACAATTCATGCACAATCTGCTGTAAACATCTTGCACGAGAGCCATGTATGAATATGTGTTTGCCTGGTGACAGTTTAAAGGGCTAAAACTTGACTGTGGCCTGGATGTTTCCTTTATTAGGTCTTAATGGTCTGATTGGTCTGGTCTGGTGTTATTTACTTTTACAGAGATGGACTACATAGGGTGACAGGGATAAAAGCCCAAGTACAGACTTTCCAGGGTAAAATGTTAACTAACAATAAAAAAGTCATTTCGGAGACCACGAAGCTAAAGCTTCCACAGCACCTGTCTTTAAGCGGTTTAACTAGGTTGTTGTTTTCTCAATTCTTCAAAAACACTGCAATCAAGCTCTGTAGGGTACATTAATATGACTTGAATTTAACTTACAACCGAATACACAGGGAACCATCAAGGTTCAGAGATCAAAAACAAATATCTCTGAATGAAATCTATTTCATTGCCATTCCACCGAAGAACGGTTAAGGGAGAGGTGGAGGGAGGAGTTTTTAAAACGCTATGAGAGGATGATCATCCTGAAGTGACAAGCCTCCTCTGAGGACATGGCACCCCTCATTAAAGCTGACATCACAGTGGGGCGGTGCTTCTGCACTAGGTAGACGTTGGGTGATGCTGGAGACAGATTTGGTATAAATACCCTGAGCCCAGTGGCCTGGGCAGCAGCAGCCAGCTCAGAACCTCCTGACTTAAGGACTATACAGCGCGCGCCTGGACAGCAGCCTTCCCGACCCCCACAGATCTTTGGGAGCCTAAACCTCCTGGTAGGTGTACCGCTCACTCTGGCCTGCTCTCTTGCTGTACGTGTGGCTCTCGTATGGTCCTCTGTGCCTGGTACTCAGAGGTACAGAGGGTGAATGGTTCTATGGGGGCGCCTGCTGGGGTGATGCGGGAGGCAGGTGGGACACAGTAGAGGATATGGTCAAAGTAGTAGAAGCTACCGGGGGTGCCTTCCTCCGGGCCTGCGTCCTAACGGTCATGGAGATGACATGGGGTTCTTGGCGGCGGAAGTGACTACCCGTAAGTGGGAGTCTGAAATCTGAGGTATTTCTGAAGTCTAACTGAAGATTGTGGCTCTGCAATGTTCCGCACTGCTTATGTTTGGCAGTCAGACACAGAATTTTAAATTTGCTGTTGGTCTACTGGCCCTGAAATACAGTGGCAACAGAACAGCCACAAAACCGTATGTATCACCACTGAAGTGCATTCTGAAAACCATTGACATTTCAACAAACCGACAGGATGTCTGATTTGTGTTTGTCTTCCTCACAGGTTTAGCTTCATAAGATGGACCTCAGGGTGACAAGTGTTCTCCTCCTCCTGGTGACCTTGGCTGCGGCTACACCAGAGAGATACCACGTTAAGAAGCATTCTTATCCCACCAAGAGCCATGTCCAAAGTAAGTCTGAACATATTCATGTCCAACAGCATGTTGAAACAACTCTGCAGATCAGCACCTATTTTTGGTTGGACAGTTCAAGTCTTGAGTGCACTAAAGGTTTGTCGTAAGGGTCCAACATTTTTCTTTACCACCTGAATAGGGAAAACTCTTGTCAGTGATTGACAGAAAACACTGTGTAAGTAGACCCCAAATGTCAAACCAGAAGATACTTGGCTGTTTTGAATTCTTTAGTTATAACAAATAGGACTTAAAGCATAGCTCAATTTTAAGCATCCGGAATATGGACAAAAAGGCATGGTTACTAAAGATGCATACAAATAAAGTTGTAAATTAGCCAACCTTAAGTTATGTTGTGACAGAATTAAGGTGAAATTGCAAAATATCAATCATTTCTTTAAATGAAAAATATATTTTACTGTAGAAGTTAACAATGACACTGAACTAGAACAATCACAAATGTAGAGTATCACAGGTTTGATTGAACATTATACTTTGGTGCAACCTATGGCAACATTCTGAGTGTTTTCACCAGATCATGGTTGCAATATGAAATCACAGGCTCATGCATTGTTCTACAGCTTCCAAGGCAGGATGGACTCATTCATCAACAGAAAGTAGATAACACACGTATGATCACAAGAATTAGGATAACAACAATTCTCCCAGCTGCAGTGCTGACAGTCAAGACCACAGAGGTTATGTAGAAGTGAAAGCTAGGGGCAATTATCTAATAAAAAATGTCTTATAAAAAAAAAGCACCGACATACCAGTTAAATGTTGCTAGCTGTGACATAACACCGCTTCCAAGACATCTTCTCACTCCTGACAAATATTGACACATCCTGCTAAACATATACTATCCTCTCTTCAGGAAAAAGCTCAGAAGACAGCTGGGAAAGTAGAGAGGGTAAGACAGTGGGGCTTGACAAAATGGCTGACACCAAAGATGACACCATTCTGTCAAGAATATCTTCCAGAGTGTTGCCGCTCAACAACACTCTGGCACTTAGGAATAATGGTTAAGATGTTATAACCAGTTCTTATGGACAGTGTCCTCTGAAATAAATAGAAACTTTCCCATGTCAACAATGATTTTTTGTTTTATCTTCAAAGCAGATGTTATCATGTTGCACCGGGCACACCCAAACAAACCGCTTTCTAGTGCTTAAATTGCCCCAAACACCCTTTGGTAGAGTAAACAAAAATGCAATTACAAATATGCTGCATGATGAAAAATAAGAAAAGTAAAGGATATACATCTTCAGGACATCCAACATTAAAATGAAGGATTCATGGCAGTGCATGTATGGGAATATGAGGCTAGCAATGGATCTGGGCCTAGATTATGGTGACTAGTCATGGTTGAAAAGCAGGCTATGCCACAGTGCTGACAGATGTCAGTATTATCACTTCCCGGTTTCTTGGGTTTTGACTTGGCTGCCAACATTTCCAGTTTTGGCACATTCTGCTCTTTTGTGGTTTTAAACCTACTCTTCAGTGGCATTCAAAGTACAGCCCTGTATCGCTGTTTTGTTCTCTAAGTGTTATTCCAAAGCAGAAGAAGGCAAACACTTCTTGATGTGTTCAGTAGATATGTAACATCAAATCCACTGCCTTAAACCGCAGCAACAATACACCACACTTAAGGAACATACTCAGGAGTATATCACTTTATCACTAAACTGGTGGTGTTTTAAAGTTTTATACCCAACAGGAAATACAGTTTCAAAAGGTCACATTTTCAGTGAAAAAGGTATTCATCATCTCTGAGATATTCAGGCTAGCTACAGTATAAGGCAAACCCTGATCAGTATGAATTTAATTCTGACATCTGAACAGTGGTAAACGCCATAACAGAAATAGCTCAATCTAAATAGTTATATGGGCATAATAGACCATTTTCAAATAATATGTAATAAACAAAATGGCTTCAGGAAACTGTTGAGGTTTTGTTGGCTAACTTTCTAAAAACACATGGGATAAAAGTGTCCCTACAAATTTCCAGGACATATGACCGACCCTATACTAAAGAAAGGGTTCAAGGTGACGCACATATGTCAAAAATGGAGGACCACTAACCATATACCAAGTACTACAGACAACCTTTAATTAAAGGGTTCAACGTGATGTGGGCAAATTAAACTAAAATAAATGGCTACAGTAGTGTAATGTAGTCCTGTTATTGTGAAGGCAACGCCTGAACTGACCCCAGTGTTTATGTGAACCATCTCCCCAGACCACTGCAGGATGACCCTGGGAAATGCAATGCCTGGCCACAACCACAAAGCCTACATTCACTCTGTTGTTTAAAACACATTATGGTGTTTAAGAGTGGAATACCAAAATAGACGTTACTCGAGGATCAAGGTATTAATTGATATCAAGTGGAATATAGAACTATGGTGTCCACAGAAATTTGGAACAATTACAAAATTGTTTTACTTGAATACTCTGAAGAGCAACAGTTCATACTTTGACTTAATGTTAATTTTGCTCCGGATGGACCTCTGAGAGTTGTTAGTTTAGGCTCCTCCAAAAAGGAGAGGTGAGCCCGCCATATTGGATGCATGCGGACCAATCAGTTAACTGCCTTGCTCAAGAACAGACAGGATTTTTTTCACCTTGTTGCCTCTGGGATTCTACTAAACACTATGCTACCTGCACTTGATGCAGGAAACCCACTCTTGGTTTCTTTCTGAAGCTTAGCTTGACTTATTAATCAATAATCATATGAACAGGTAACAGATATTACCATCACAAGCTTTCCAAACATATAAGATCCATTTAGGGCTTGTAAGACAATATATATTCTTGCATTGAAATGTTAAAGAAAGATTGAGCAATGTAACAAATGTTTTAGATGCATGCAAAAAGAAAAACTAGAACCTTCAATTAGGAATACTTTGAGGTCAGACAAAGGATATAAGTTCAAAAAACAATAACTAGTAATGCTGCATAGTCCTAGAAAGGTATTTTTATATAAATTTAACTTTTTTTTTTTTTTTTTAAAACAAGCTGAAATACATGGAACAAATTATTAAACAATAAAAAGTACTTTTTCTTCAAAATTCAACAAAGGTGGGGGAATAGGGCTTGAAATTAATGGTTTGAAATCAAATAGCGACAGGACAAAATTGGGACTATTTCACAGAGCTAATGACAGAGAATGATCTGCCCTGGGTCCTCCGAGCAATACACAGACACCATTCAACGGTCGGCTGACTCGACTTTACTTGCCATTTAAGATCAATGTGATTGCGACCCTCTGTGACTAAAAGAAAGCCAACTTTACTAAAAGATGCAGTATTTAGGAAGAACACTATATATCTATCTGTGCAGCTACTTTGCTCACATGCAGAGGCAATAATTCTATTGACTGTCTACTCCCAAAATGGCAATGTGTAGCTCCTTTTGCTTATATATGATTTCCTGTGTCTATAAATGTCATACCTGCGGGTACTTGTCTTAACTGTGCATATGAATTAAGAGAACATTGGCTTTCATGCAGTTCAAAGAAACCGATGTTGCCCCACACAGAAATGGCAGTGGGGAGCAGTCAAAAATTAATGAAGGCAAAACTTGTTTCCAGGCTATTGCAATCAGCAGACAAATGCCTGGGACATCATTCATTCAAGCTTGCGCTTAGTAGGTGTAATCATGGAATTTTATAGGTGTGATCAACTAAATAAAGTATGTTATAACTACATTTTTTTGCGAACTGGCTGCCTTGGCAGCTTCTACCCTTGAATCTCAACATGTTACTTAGCAACAATAAAACTGCCTTCAACGAATTGGGAGGATAATTGATAATCAAACCTCTCCCAAACCCGAGTGGTTGCGACGATCTAAGATCATAATCTTGAATTAAAAATCATAAAATTGTGAGGAAAAAGAAACACGTAGAACTAGAAAAAAACACATTTTAGAAAGTTTGCTTAAAAGGTCCTAGTTGCACAATTTTACATCTAGCTAAGGAGTTCCTGCGTAAACAAGCAATGTTTCATAATGCACAACACTTTCCATTATATCTAAGCCTTAGCCAGCCACTGGTTATGAGATGAAAAATAAGCTTATGAGCCAAGGCAACACTAAATGTTCCTTCATCAAGCTAGCAAGCTACTGGTTTGATGTATTAGCCTACCATCCTTTCTACACATTTGGGTCTCAGAATGAGATTAAATGCAGCCTAAGAGTGGTTCAAATTCACACTCTTAGCGGTCCTCGGTTTACAAAATGGCCGTTTATTCAACTGAAAAATAACACTTGTACACTCACTGAGATGAGAAATAAGAATAGAGTCCCTGATTTTAAACCAATCATATTGCATTGTAATGTCATTTTTACCTGAATCTTCAATAATTACTTATCTACCTCCCCAGCTGTTGCAGGGGAGCCAGGTATTCCGGGAGCCCCTGGTCAGCCAGGTCCTATGGGCCCCCCTGGGCCTCCAGGCAAGAGTGGTATGGGACATCCTGGACCAAAGGGCCCACCTGGCCCACCTGGACCAGCTGGCTACTCTGCACCTGGCAAGCCTGGCACTCCAGGTGGTCCAGGGAAACCAGGTTCAAATGGTGTGCCTGGTGAAAAAGGCCATCCTGGCCAACCTGGACCCATGGGTCCAAGAGGATCACCCGGTTCCCCTGGAACCCCAGGACCTGCTGGATACTCTTCTCCTGGCAAACCTGGCCCACACGGTCTGACGGGACCCATGGGGCCAAGGGGTGAGACCGGACTTAAAGGACATCCAGGAATCCCTGGTGCACCAGGGCTAAAGGGAGAGAGTGGAGTTGGTATCCCTGGGGCACCAGGTGCAGTAGGTCCAATGGGCCCAGTAGGCCCATCCGGTATGCCTGGTCAACCCGGAGTTGGTAAGCCTGGTGCCACTGGATACCCTGGCGAGCCTGGGAAGGCAGGTACTCCAGGTAGGGATGGAGCCCCAGGACCCATGGGTATGCCAGGGCTTAAGGGCCACAATGGAAACCCTGGGGTAGGAGCACCAGGAAAGTCAGGTGAGAATGGCACTCCAGGTATGCCTGGAAACTCTGGACCTAAAGGTCCTCAGGGACCTGCTGGACAACCAGGTGCACCTGGCATTCCAGGAGTTGGCAAACCAGGTGTCCCTGGCTTACCAGGAGACAGAGGCGCACCAGGTACATCAGGAACCACCGGTCAGAAAGGAGAGCCAGGGCCAACAGGTTATACTGGGGCAACAGGTTCTACTGGCCTCATGGGTCCAGCTGGTCCCCAGGGTGCTAGAGGATTCCAGGGAGAGCCAGGTGCGCAGGGACCTAAAGGTGACCTTGGCATGATGGGACCTCCTGGGCCAAAGGGAACCAAGGGAGATCAAGGACATCAGGGTTACGCTGGCAAGTCAGGTATCCCCGGGGCAGCAGGCCCTCCTGGTTTAACAGGTGCCACAGGACCACAGGGTAATAAGGGAGCTCAGGGCCATGCTGGCACTCCAGGTCAGCCAGGCGCAAACGGGCTTCCAGGAGCAAAGGGTCACTCAGGAACACCTGGAGGACCAGGGAAACCAGGCGAGAACGGCCTCCCAGGGCCAAGAGGCCCAGTGGGGCCTTCCGGTCCAGCAGGTCAACAAGGCCCTAAAGGTCACCCAGGTCTTCCTGGTGCACCTGGACCAGCAGGCCAGATGGCAAAGGGAATTTCTGGTCCCCAGGGTCCACCTGGAGTTCCTGGTTCCAGAGGTCATGATGGTAGCCCAGGTCCTATGGGACCTCCTGGCCCACCAGGTCCACCGGGCGAGATAGTCTACCACCACGAGAAAAGCATGCCAATCAAGAGCCATGAAATCGTGATGCCTCATCATGAGATGATCAAGGCCCCTATGTCTGCCTTCAGCGCTGTTCTCACTAGGGCTTACCCTTCAGCGGGATCACCTATTCAGTTCAACCAGATTGTCTACAATGGTGAGCAGCACTATGACCCCCATACTGGCATCTTCTCCTGCCAGGTCCCAGGTCTCTACTACTTCTCATACCACATGCACGTTAACGGTGCTAACGCATTGGTGGCTCTATACAAGAACGGTGAGCCAATCATGTTCTCATACGACGAGTACAACAAGGGCTTCTTGGATCAGTTGTCTGGCAGCACTGTCCTGATGCTGAATATCCACGACCAAGTCTACATTCAGGTGCCTGACGAGGAGACCAATGGCGTCTTCGCTGCCGACAATGTTCACTGCTCTTTCTCTGGATTCCTGATTGCCTCAACGTGATACAGACCCTAATAAAACCTTGAAACCTTAAAGAAACTAAAGAAATAACTAAATTAACAGTTTAGTTTACATCGTCCACTGAGATCAGGTTTGAATTGTAGAATAAAAATTAATCGTAACATTCTACAAGTTAATTTGTATTTAATGAGGCTGAAAAAGCAAGATCGGCAATTCTCTCAAGTATTCCTTTGAGCAAGGCATACAGTTAACTGTTAATACATTAAGAGGAAGATTATAATTTAGGAAATGCATTGTTTTATATTACTATTTCCTTTCTCAGGATTTACAGAAGTGTTCAAACAATGATCAAGGAATACAAAACACACAACAAAATGGTGCTCTTTTGCTGCCTGTAACATTTACAGCAGATGTTTCTTTTTTCGAAGTGTTTAATAAATGTCTTGTAATATACATGCAAAGGAAGTCATGCTTGTTTTGTTTATTTTTAGAAATGCTGTAACTCAGATCGCAGCACCTTTAACAAACCAAGTGTACTGTTGCAACACAGAGGATGAAAAAAAGTCATCGAAACATGTATTATGTCAACAACTATATGCCAGAGGATGCATTATGCTATGTTCAACATATTGACCAGAGTAAAGAATAAAGTCTAAGTTCCAGAAACGGATGCCTTTTTCTTACTTTCAGTGTTTATGATACTAAACTGAAAATATGGTTAGATTTTTCTATTTCAGCACACTGATACGGCCAATAAATAGGTTTAACAACTGATTTAACAACTTAAAATGATGAATAATTAAATAGTCCTTAACCTACCTTTGAATGCAGATGTGTTGTAATTGTGATCGATGGCAGCAACTATGTCTTTCCAAAAGTCTGAATTCACTTCACTGCCACGCTGTTGACAAAAACAACATTTTATATACACTTTTTTACATGAATTATCTACTCTTTATAACGACGCAATTTTCAAATTAAAATTTTACCTTGCGCAACATATCGACCACCCTTCCACAAAGAAGAGCCCCGGGTAAATCAAAATAGTTGTCATAAAAATAGTACTTAGCTGCAGAGAATAAAAAAAAAAAGACATTTATAATAAGCAATCAAACCAATCATCAGTCCTTGAATCACAAATAAAGTATGAAGAAAAATTAAGTTTTTCTGAAGATAACACTATCAGTAAAATGCACCAGCATAATAAAAAGTACAAATTAACATTTGGATGGGGAACAGATGTTAGACTGAAAACTTACTAGATCTCGTAAATGAGGTATTGAGGCTATTGAAGTGCTTCCATTCCCTGTTTGGACTGTAATGTTTAATGATCTCTTCTGTACTTAGGTTAGTGGTCCCATGGGTTGCTCTGATCAAAGCAAACAGTTTAAAAATGTTTTTTTTAACAAAAAGGCAAGGCCAAATATTGTAACCTACATTTAGAGAACCACTTAAAGGCTGGCATGTTTCCCGATCAATTTAAAGGAACTAAATATTAGATCATGTATTTAACAGCACAATTTACTGGAGCCCTACCGTAAGACTGTTCCATCTTCTGCCAACTTGACCAGGTTCCCTTCCTCAAGGTCAACTACTAGGCCTTTGAAACTAGACATAAAGAAAACACATTTTGTAGTAGTCAATGGCAAAGAAAAAGTCTGTTGATCAATGTCCAACACCAGGGGTAATCAATAACAACACATTCAACCGAGGGTAAATACGTGCTGGGAATAGATGGCCGGGGGCTGGAAAATAATTATAACATATATATATATATATATATATATATAAAAAAAAATGTAAACACTGCACATTTTCAGCAACCAAGCCCAAAATTGGACCATTTGAAAATAATAACTTTAAATCACTCATTAACAATAACTTACACATAAACCACATTGACAGATGATCACCAGGTCTCTTTGTTTGTGAAGGAATGCTTGGAACAGATATCCTAAATGTGACACAGCTGATTTGAGTGCATTCGGACAACATAAATAAATCACAGATACAAAACCTATACTCTTTAATAACATCACATTATTGTTGTGGGCCAAAAGAAATTGCTTGTGGGCCAAAGCTGGCTCTGCAAGCCTACTGTTGCTATCCCCTGTTGAACACTAAACAAACATACTAACCAGGAAGCCAACTTTCACAGGACACCATGTAGGCATCCAAAATACCTTCTTTAGTAAAAAAAAAAAAAAGAAAAAAGAAAAACAAGAACACTTGCCCATTATCCAACCTTAAAATGTGATTGTAGAATGACGATCTAAATTTACAAGGGCACACCTCAGTGACCACAAATTACAGCTGAGAGAGGACAGAGGATTCTCTTCCATCATTCTGCTCTTGCCGCTTGTGACTCACCAGAAATCCCAGGTAGCAGGGGTCAGTGTAAGAAGGTCCTTATCATAGTCTCTGTGCTCCACCAGATACCTTGTAAAGCTATCATAGATCAGCTGCAAAGAAGCATTCATATAGTGTTACTTGTATTCTACCCACAGGTGGTGAGAACATTCTGTGACATTGAACGTACATTCCTGTACCACAAATGCAGTACTGTACTCTATTGACAGCTAGAGTACAACGATGGATCTGGCCTGCGTTGTAAACCTATTGGCTTCAATGTAATTTACGTGTTTCTAACAGAGGATGCCATTGGGTATTTGCGCTGGCATTTAGATGTCACAGAGACATGCACGCTGTGACTCACTAGACAAATTGAGGGCCTGCTGGCTAATTTGTTGTTGTACACATATTGCTAATAAATGTCAATCATGCAGTAAAACAACATAGTGTTAATACGTTAGCAAGACAAATGTTGCAAGGGCGAAATAATCGCCTGCGTTACAACGTCGTTTTGGCGCGTGCATCGCGACTGCAACGTTAAGCACATTATGTATATTAATTTATATTCCATTAGTTCTATCACACGTTATAACTATTGATAATATGCATCGAGCCATTAATGACTGACTTGCCACTGCGAGCTGGAAAGGACGGATGATGCATGTTTCAATCATTCTGCTTCGTGGTAGCCAGCTAGCCGGTTTACATCCGACCTTACTGTATCTCGCATTGCCAGAAATCACAACAGCGTGCATCGTTCTTCTGTAACTCGTGAGCTAAATAAACTCACCCTGGAGGTCTCCTTCAAATGGTACCGACATAGAGTGTGGTCCAAATCAAAACCAATGACATCACAATCTGAAAGGGAAAAATATTCGCTCATTTTAACGAGGGCGATGGAAAAACAAAGATATGGCACCGCACAGACTTAAACTTGCACGCCTGCACACTGACGTTATCTGTCAATGTAAATGGAGAGTCTGCAACCTCCAATGTATTTGTCTCTACCGCAACACGTGGGATGCTGTTACAGAGAGCGGGGATGATTCACAGGACGTCTCTATCAAGTGTTAACGTAAATGGCGTGAATCACGTCTACGAATTGGCTATCAATAGTACACGTATGGACCGCAATATTAGTAATAGAAGGTGAAAATGCAATAGCAGTAAAATATGCTCAAAAGGTTGATGACCGAAGCTTCCGGGTGTACCGTAATACCTACAATAAATGTGCGTAAGGTGTTCTAAGAAAGGGGGGCTTTTGTTATGGCTAGTCAAGACCACGAGATCAGACCAGTTCAAAGCCACGATATTTTAACCAATTCAATTTAACCCCCATACCACCAACATAAAATGCAATCTCAACATGTGTTAACCTCAACGAGAAAAAGGAAAAAATAGGGAAAGATCCGCTTAATTTTTATCTAAATATATTAGTAATTCATATGTTATCAAAAAGTTAACAAATGATCTAAAACATGAATTGACTTCTTTTCCGTGTAGAGTTTCCCATGTTGGCTATAATCCACAATGTCAACCTCGTAAAATTTTAATGAGCTGTCTGTAAATATCTAATAACGGAGAATAACGGAGAATTCCTTGGTTTCCTCCAAAGCTAGCAGCTAGACAGATCATACATCTGGATAGTTATTTTAATTATCAGCTAATAACATAAAATATTATAGCATCTGTGGTGAAAACTATAAACTTGGTGATTTAGGCAATGCCCCAAAGACGTTTCACTTATTTTCCGGTATGCAGGCGGCACAACAAAAGTTGACGCCCCTGCACCGGCGCTCAAAGTGTACGGCATGCAGCCCCCGCCAGTAGCCTAGCAGGTGTGTAGGTAGGCAAACCAGGAAACTCGGCAATTCCATGAGTTTGTGATCAATCGCATTGTTTTACTGTTGTTAATACGGTTTGCTGTGCTGTAGATGGAATTCGAGTCCAAAGAACAAGACTGACAACTGTTTCGAGAATGAGTGTAACTTAGGATTCAGTTCTTGATGTGAAATTCGTTCCAATCGCAGTGGAATATGTACGGCAAAAGGGACCCTTTACATTTTACTTTATCACAAAATGATATAGCGTTATAAACCCGAAAGTCTTCACAATGGAAATTCGAGAAAGGTGCTTTTTGTGTTGTCAGACGGTTTTCCCGTGTTTTAATAAACCAGGGACAGATCCAGAGCCGGTGAAGGTGAAGAGAGAAATCGTGGTTATCAAAAACTCTCATGCGGAGGAGCCCATCAACAGGGCTTTACCACCGATTCCCACTGAGAAACCGGTGCAGTTTTATGTCGCTCTCTATGATTATACCGCCCGAACCGAAGAGGATTTAAGCTTCAATGCAGGGGACAAGTTAGAAGCTTTGAACAAAAGTACTGGCGAGTGGTGGTATGCAAAAGCACTCACTGGCGTTTCAGCTACTAAGAAGGGTTACATTCCGGCCAATTATGTGGCACCTGTGGAGAGTCTGGATGCGGAACCGTAAGTAGCCCATACCTTAACCATTTAAATATATTCAGAAGTAGCCAATGCAATTCCTCTATAATTCTATAGAAATACTTGTCATACTGTATAGTAAAACCGCGGCAGCAGGTCGAGTGTGAAGAATAATGGTGACGTTTCTCTGGCTCAATTCAAAGAGGTTAAGAATTAGGCTACCAAAATGCAACACGTGACTGATAATTCATCTTTACAGGATTGACTATTAAAATTCCGTCTACAGCATGCTAACTTTTACTTATCAGTCTAGGATTACTTGTGACCAGACTTGATACAGCGTTGCCAGATTCTCGCAAATAGGCTACTCGATGCATACTTCTAGACTTTCTAGTCTTTTTACTCCCTTAAACCCACTGATCTCTTTACAATGGACCACTGTCTTACACTTGTTGTTCATGTTGGATTACATTTACAACTGCTCTGTGGTTTTACCTACATCAATAAATTGTCTCAAGATAGATTTTACAAATATTTACATACGTTCAAATGTTATCAGAAGTATGTTCTTGGTAGCCTTGTTTCATTCTATGCCAATGAACACAGTTACACACTGACTCTTTGTTATGGAATACATTGAATCCAATGTCATTGAGTGGTTTTCCGGCACTTGAGGCCTCTGAGTTTAAGCTACAGCTCTTTAATACTGTAGCTTGTGAATCACAACCAACCAAAAGTTGACATAGTAATACAGTGGATACTTGCTGTCGTTATAAACCTAAGTGGTTGGTCAAACTGGTTAATGATTGTCAATAACAAGGAAGTACAATGGTTGAGTTAATAATTTTCCAGATTACATCGGAAAATATGTTTGAAACATCTATGGTCCAACAGTAAAGAGATTCAATGCACATGCAGCTTTTACAGACATGTTGGCGTTATCTGTAGCATAAATAACATTCAGATCTACTTGGTAAACAGTAGAAACTGGTTAAGCAAGGCGATCGTATTTGAAATGGCATGAGTGAAATGCCCCTGTCAAAGCAACATAGGCCTACTTCTGTATGAGCTTCTTGGACACTGTTTGGAATGATTGAAAAGTAAACAGTCATAACTTAATTATATTTTGAAGAAGAAAATCATTTGACCTACCATTCACTTAAAATCACTGCTGTGTTAAAAAAACAGTTGAATACTGTGTTACTTTGTATTTATCAGTGCTTTTGCAGTAGATACAGTTCAATTTCATTGAAAGTACAGGGTTTCCTTCTGAACTAAGTCAGTACTACTGGGTGTGCCTCAAGTCATGATCTTGTCCCGTTTTTCTTTCCCATGAAACTGGCTTCCCTTTAGCTGCCGTCAGGTTTTTACTGTTCACTTCTTGAGCAGGTTTCCTGCTGGCTATCAGGAGTTTCACTGAAGCGTCACAGAGTGGCCCATTTATATTAGTGGACCTGATTAACTGAAGTGACAAGATACAGGGATCCCCAGCTAGATTGAGCCATGGGCAGATATTGCCTTGAGCTGATGGATGGTCAGGGTGCTGGAACATAATTATAAACAACTTTGTGCTCTGCATATGTACACAAATCCCAAACAGATATTGTAATTCTACAAAAACAATCATTTTAATGGCGATTCAGTGGCATATGACCACATGTCTCTTACCTAGGAATAGATTTCCTAAATTATGATTCTTTATTTTTGCTGAATGTAATTGCAGTCTTTTATTTATCCAAATACAAAAAACAGTAGACGATCCCTGGAGTAGAACAGGGTATGAGTCATTTTTTTCTTCATTTTTTTTGTTGATGTTTAATTGGCGGGTGATGCTAACACACCTGCCAATTAAATATAAAGCCCCACGGTGTAGTGACTATACGAGTGTCAATGAAGATTCTGCTCTTGATGGTTGTTTCCTCTGGTTCTGCTATACAGATGGTACTTTGCTGACACTAAAAGACTAGATGCCGAGAAGCTGCTTCTGTCTGAGGGAAACAAGCATGGAGCCTTTCTCATCAGACACTGTGAGAGTCAGAAAGGAGAGCTGTCACTCTCAGGTAACTTGTTGCATCTGCAAGAGGCTACCGGTCCAATGTGTAAGCAACCCAAGATGTCCATGGATGATAGTGTATACTCATATTACTGCTGCAATGTTTTTAAATAGCTTCGTCGTGTTTGTCTAGTTTTTGTGAGTCACAGTTGCTTCAGTGTTCAGGAATGTCTTCCTGTGCTTTCATTGCGATCAGTCATTGTCGGTGTTCCCGTATTGAGAAGGATCTCAATGCACAAAAAAATACAAGTGTTTTCCTCATTAAACTATCCCCTCTTTTCTCTGGCTCATTTCAGTTTCATGTAGTTAACTGAAGTGATTGATGGTTCAAGGTCACAGAAACCCCCGCTCTCAGTCTGAAGAAAAAAGTCCCTTGTTTATACAGTAACAGTGGCATGCAAATGTAGTCATGACAGGGGCAATAGACGTGTCGCAACCTGATTACAGGAACATTTTGCTATCGGCGTGATTTAAGTGACCTGAGATTTCTGGGAATCTAACATTACAATTTTACATTTACAGACCAAGTTTTTAAACACTTACAATAGTGAGAATTGGCCCACATTAATATTGCTGAATTTAAATGGTTCCAACAAAAAGATATGAAAGCATGTGCATAACCATGGTTGAAATTCAAAGGGAAATGTTTGAAGTATTTGACCAGACATGAACATGCTTCAGTTAAAGGGAGTAATCCACCCCTAGAAACACATCAGAAAATTTGGTGGAAGACAATGTTATGTTATTGGGTGAAATAACATGGTTTCACTTCGGAGTCCTCTATCACATTTCATCATGCTTCTTTTAACAATTGCATGCACTCCATATCACCAAATTAGACAGTAGAAATTATGGGTATGCTTGTCAAGAACACATCCATCCATTGACATAGTGTATATTTCGTTAACGTGTCCTTCAAGTGTACACTGCGCCATCAGATTAATATACTCTCTTCTTCCAAGTACCATGAAGCAAAGCAGTTTGCAGGTTTTACTTACTGTCTCCCTGCTTTCAGGCCGTCTCCCTGCTTTCAGGCCTGCTTTCAGGCCGTCTCCCTGCTTTCAGGCCGTCTCCCTGCTTTCAGGCTGTTGTTGTGCATTGCCAAAGCTGCCAGATAAACACTGATTTGTGCAGAGATCAACATGGTACATTTTTTAACTACAAAATTGACAGTGCAGTTTGCGATTTTACAACTATTTTCGATTTTACAACTACTTCACATGCTGATATTGGATTTTTATTATTATGTAAATATGATTTGAAAAGACCTAGCCATTGAGATAATGTCACGGCGCATTGTCATACATTTGCATTATTATTATTTTTTTTTCCCAGGTTAATGGGGTGTTATGTTGTACCTAACCCACATAAGAAACCTTATGTAGAGTCTTCAACTCTGATTGCTTTTTTTGCTCTCCTAGCTACAGTATGTTGAGGAACAAGAGTAAAGTAAATAAAGATAAAGGAGCTATGTGTGCATGTATACTCTACTGTGCAAATGTCTTAGGCACCTGAAATTTGAACTAAAGTCATTTATTTGGTCATAAGTGTTATATTGTAAAAAATATATATCATTTTTTAAAATTAAAACACTTACAGTACTACCCAAATAAATGGCCTTCAACTTTCAGGTGCCTAAGACTTTAGCACAGTACTGCATATGTATCAAGTCAAAGATCGTCATGCTTCCTTCAAGCATCTTTCCAGTGTTTTGCCCTTATGCTTTTGGATGCATCTTTCAGTATTGGACAAGGGCAAAGTGAAGCACTACAAAGTAAAGAGGCTGGACAACGGAGGCTACTTCGTGTCAAAAACAAAGAGCTTTGCCACTCTGAGGGATTTAGTGGAACACTACTCAAAACGGGAGGACGGCCTATGTGTGCGTCTGCTTGAACCATGTAAAAAGGTATTCCATTTACTATCTTCTGTTTGACTGACTTCCTGAAATACACAGCATTTTTAGTTAACTAGCATTTGCCTGAGGAGGTCCATGAAATGGGCGGTGGTTTAGTGCATTGCTTGGAGTGCCGCTATTGTTATGACCTATGCCAGGCGTTTGCTTGGGGCCGGGGATGAGGTTTCCTGAACAGTATTGAAGACTCGGTCATGACTCTCTTCTTATGTCCTGTCAATGTTTTATCTTTCTCCTGTCAGACAGAGGCTCCTCAGACCCATGGTCTGTCCTACAACACTGCAGACCACTGGGAGATTGACCGGACATCTGTCAAACTACTAAATAAACTGGGCGCCGGGCAGTTTGGAGAAGTGTATGAAGGCCTTTGGAACGACACCACTCCAGTTGCAGTGAAGACTCTGAAACCTGGTTAGTAGTCTGTTCCGCACAAACACAGGTTCAAAGCCATCAAATCACTATTTCCAAGTCTGTGTTCTGTTATGTGTATCCACTCAGGCCAAGTTTCTGCCACAGGGTAGGTTTGATTTAAATTCCAGCTGGTGTAATCAATCAATCAATCAAATGTATTTAATAAAGCCCTTTTTACATCAGCAGTTGTCACAGTGCTTTTACAAAACACCCAGCCTGAAATCCCAAAGACAAGCAACAACAAGGTTGATGCACAGTGGCTAGGAAAAACACCCTAAAAGGGATGAAACTTAGGAAGAAACCTAGAGTGGAACCAGGGTCTGAGGTGCAGTCAGTCCTCTTCTGGCTGTGCCTGGTGAACCTTTTAAGAGTATAAATTGTAATAATTAAGTGTAAGTGTTCAACAGAATTCAACGTATGTTGTCATTCTTCTAGGCTCTATGGATTCCAAGGACTTCCTACAGGAGGCTCAGCTCATGAAGAAACTGCGGCACCCCAAACTGATCCAGCTGTACGCTGTGTGCACATTGGAGGAACCCGTCTATATCATCACAGAGCTCATGAAGAACGGCAGTCTGCTGGACTACCTCCAGAGTAAGGACACACTGCTGTGTTACATTGTAAACCCATCCATGTACAATCTTGCAGAACTTTACATTTTGTGGGAAATTCATCTCAACATAGTCTTCACGATATGGCTCCTGTGGTAAAAGTTGCTGATGTTTAACTGATGTGAGAGAAGGGTGTGTGTGTGCGGGGTGGGGTTTGGTGTGAGGTGGCATTTGAAATGTTTTGCTCCCTCTTTGCTGTATTTACAATTACAATTGCCTCCGGGAATATTTCTCCTGAGGGAGAGGGAATCCAAGTGTGACAGAAGGAAGGATCTTACTGTACTTGATGTCAGGCTGACATTGTTTCCTGATGCTCTACAGGACGTGTGTGTGTGTGTGTGTGTGTGTGTGTGTGTGTGTGTGTGTGTGTGTGTGTGTGTGTGTGTGTGTGTGTGTGTGTGTGTGTGTGTGTGTGTGTGTGTGTGTGTGTGTGTGTGTGTGTGTGTGTGTGTGTGCGCGCACGCGCGCAAACACGTGCATTGTTGACCCCCATAAACTTTACTACATGCATCACTGACCGCAGAACTATATCTGGCTGACCTCAGCCATGGACTAGGGCTAGAAGATCATGTAATCAACCAAAATTGTGCTGTGTCTCTTTTAGCTGTGTTTCGCCACCAAAATATTTACCTTTCGTGGTTTACTGTGGGAATTCAAAACTTGGCAAGAAATCATATGCATTCCTTGATGCACTAAGTAAAAAATATAAACTTCAAGCCTAAAGTAATGATAATCAATCCGTGGCCCTAATTCATTGCTGCAACTCCCAGCGGCCTCGGAAAAGTCGATGTTGAGATATGTCTTCTGAAGCACCTCAGACGCTGTTCTGGTTATCAGTCAGCCATGGAGTCTATACTGGAATCATTATGCCCTAGAAAGAACACATTCTCTCTGGCCTTCTACCTTAATTGAGCTCACAGGTGCCCAAGCCACCACAAGGAGTCACTAGAGCGTGATGAGGCAAGGCAACTTTATTGGATTATTAACCCTCCCCAACCCAGATGGTGCTGTCCAAGTGCACCACCTTATGCGGGGCCCCAGGGCTATTTATCTAGCGGGATTTGAACCCTGATCTCACGATGATGTAATGTCAGGCAGTGACTTTACCGCTGTATCATTCAGGGGCCCTTTTGTTGCTTGAAATGTAGTATGTCGAATTCCTTCTGTATGTACCAATAACCTTGGTACTAATATTGGGTTGTCAACTCTGGTGACTGCCAACAATCCTTGAGGTTTTCACTTATAAGAGATGACGTTCCGTAGTGTGAAAGATGCTGTGTCATTGCCTGTCAGAGTGATGGTCACCTCTTGGAGCGGTCATATGAAATTGATGATGCTGGCCCTGAGGCCGTGTTTTTCCGTCACCCATCTTTCACTAGATATCCTGGCACAGAGTCAGAAATTGACATACTGCCAAACTTTGGAAACTTCAACAAGGAAGTATGGTCATAGACTGGCATCCAGGCATCCACGCTATGCTCTTATGTTGTAACATCTGGAAATTCTTCTATGACTTTTCCTGTTAGCGTAATGAGATGTGTCCACACGTTTCTTCCTTTTTCACCTCCACAGAGGACAAGGGCGTGCGGCTGAACATCTCGGACCAGATTGAGATGGCTGCCCAGGTGGCTGCTGGGATGGCCTACCTGGAGCTGCAGAACTACATCCACAGAGACCTGGCGGCCCGCAACGTTCTGGTGGGAGAGAACAATGTCTGCAAGGTGGCAGACTTTGGCCTTGCGAGAGTCTTCAAGGTGGGAATCCGTTACTCGTGTACTTTATCTGATGGATTTTTCCCCTCCATCTCCTATTTCACTCCTGTTTTCGCCTGGTCTAGATGGAGAGTGAGAACGTGTACGAACCTAAAGAGGGCACTAAATTTCCTGTGAAATGGACGGCCCCGGAGGCCATTAACTTCAATAAGTTCACCATCAAGTCTGACGTGTGGTCCTTTGGCATCCTGCTGTATGAGATTATGACCTTTGGCCAGATGCCCTATCCAAGTAAGACCTATTCAAAAGAGAACTCTTTGGTGGGAACACTTGAGTGTCCCGAGATTGTCAAATGTACTGTAGCCATACTGATACCCTAGGATTCATTGTGTTACTGTACGAGATCAGAACGCTTCTAACAATTGTCCAATCTGCTGTTGTCGTAGATCTGACCAACTACCAGGTGATCCAACGACTGCCCACAGGCTACAGAATGCCCTGCCCACCACACTGTCCCAAGGTCATGTATGACATCATGTCTGACTGCTGGAAGGAGAACGACATAGACAGGCCCACATTTGAAACCCTGCAGTGGAAGCTTGAAGAGTTCTTTGACCAGGATGTGACCACGTACGATGACGCCAACCGTTACTAGTACTGAACTACGCTTTACTGCAATGGATGAGGCTCTCCAATGACACCTAGCCAGAGTCAACGAAGGGAAAATACAGCATATCCACTGTGTCACAGGCAATATTCACTCAAATACCAAAGGAAAAAGACATTTTATACTCTGTATCTGTATCTACAATACTAGTACTATTAATTTTTGCATAGTTGACCTATCCACTTCCTGATCACATTATGGTTCAATATCTATTTAAGGATATTTAGGATTATGTTATGCAGTCAGTTGAGACCACGCACCATTTGAACAACAAAATGTTGCCTGTGTAGGTGTTTTCAGTTTGCGTATTGTTATTAAAGAAAGTCAAACTTTGTTAAAGGGGAATCCAGCATTTTAACAGTGATTTTTGACACTCCTGTGAATTCTTATCAGTCAGACAATTTCATAAGAGGTGGGGCAACTGTTATTTGCCACAACTGCCTGCACCAGAAATGCTTCCGTTTGGGTTATGATGTCATCTGATGCACGAAAGTGGGGGTGATACTGAGACCGACATCTCATGGTTCTTGGCAAAGTCACAAACAAGCTGTCCATTGGCTTGGTTGATCTTGCATAACAACAGCTGTACTCTTGTCAGCCTGACGGAGCTACCTAGCTGGGTGAACTGGTTCTACATTGAGTAACCACTGCAGTCATTTTTCCACTAGACTGGTTGGCTGTCAGGTATTCTGCAGGAGTCTCTAGGGCTTGTCACTTTTTTTTTATCTCTGAATTATGGTGAACAATGGTGATTATCCTTGAACATTTAAGATATATGAACCAGGTGCATTAAAATATATCTTGAGTATGTTCATAGAAAGAGTAGATTTGATTCTGACTGGACAGAATTGAATATTGGGGATGATTTTGTGATTAAATCGTATTGAATTCAAATTTGTTTGTCTAGGTCATAGTGGTGATGCTATTGTTGTGCAATAGGACCTGTTTTTGAATAACAAGAATGACTGCATGGTTTCAACACTGAAGTGTCCTTACATTATGTGAATGAATGAATAATGGATTGGAGGCTTTAATTTTTACAATGTGCAGTCTCGTTTCTATTCTGCATTCCTCTTTTTCTGGATCAGTGCCTGGAAATTAGTTACCGATTTTGTGAAAACAAGGATTATACAAGTTCTTGTTGATTGATAACTTTGCTAAATGTTTGATTATGTAGCAATGTCTGATTATTGTGATGTAGATCATGACGTGGGCAATTGGTCCGAAAGAAATGAAATTATTTCCTAATTTCATTCATTGCAAAATTGATTGAACGTTATGTTTGAAAAAAGAGTAATTTAAATCTAGCTAGCTATGCGTCTTTGTATGACATTTGTTTTAATTGCTCGTTTCTGGTGAAAACCTACTTGTGGATATATGCCAACGTTATGTTTCGTCCCTTTCCCGACTTTTCCAGGTAATTTGCAGAAAAAAAGTGGTTTATCCCACTTGTAGCACAGTATATGAACAACAAGCAAACATTTATTAGTAGAAATGTGTTTTTGTTTATATTTACCTTTCGTAAATGAATTTATGCCCTCGCATGTTTTGTTTGCAACAGATAGAACCCAGTCTTAGCTGTAGCAATCAAAACATGAGAAAGCATAATCATGAATAAAATGCTAATTTAAACAGAAAAATGTAATTTCTGTTAGTAAATGTTTTATATTTTGGTTTGTGCCTTTTAAGTCTAAATCAACCAAATTGTCCCACACATGAAATGTTGAGATAGGACTGACCAGAACATTACCAGCCTGCATAAGGACCCTTATCAACTGGGCAGCCATAAATATAAAACTAATAAATATATTTTCTACTAGAATATGTTTACCTATGTTGTTGTTTATTGGAATCGTTGGTATAAGCTAGATCAACTCCATTAATGTTGCCATTTATCGCATTCTAAATGTAGCGGTATTGTGTCCTTTTAAGACTTGATTAAGTTAATATCAGTCCTGAACAATCTGTCATGAATTAATTTGCGTTGTAGAAGTTCTATACAATCAAATAAGAATTCGTCAATACTGCATATCATTGGCCTACAACCTGCTCCTTCCAATTCTCCTACATGTGACTTATCATACCTGCCACATGAGGGTGCTCACACTCTCCTAATAATTAGCCTCTTCCATCTCGTCGTTGCCTATGCCTGATGACTCACCCAGAATTAGATTCCGCTGTTCTAACGATCGCTACGTGTACTGTCTGAAACGACCATCCAGTCTTCTGTGTGACGTCTAGTTACTTTGTTAACCTAGAAGTAACTAAACCAAGCCAACGATTAAAGTCCTTTGCATAGTAACAGCTTTCAGTAGTCCCCACCAGAGATATAAAGCAATGTTCTAATATCTATGGTCCCAGCTGTTGAATATGTTGCCTTTTGTCACGCAGATGTTGTTATGGTAACTCTTGTGACCTCAGACTCCTCATCCTGTTCCATAAATGGATGCAAACTAAGCATTTATGATATAATGTTAAAAGATTAATATCACGTTATTCTATTTTTTAAGGTGTTATGTATAAAGCTGCCTACTGGAATACCGTCCTAGGACAGGTAAAGAGTTCATTGTCTGTTTCTGATCCTGTCAAGGCGCTATAATGCGATCTCAGTCCAACAGACTCGGTCAAGCATTTGGAACATAGGAACTCTCCAAACAGGGTGATGATAGATGCCCTAGTCGGGCAGGACAAGGCTGTAAGAGAAAATAATATTAGATAAAAATCTTCATTCCCTAGGGCGTCTTGCGTAAGGCCTCTTTATGCAGTTAACATTTCACCTTACTGTATGTGGTCCTGAAACTATGGTACATTGATGCATGAACTTAAAGTCATGGCTATTGTCTAATGAAAAGGTCTGCCCAGGTTCATTCCACTTGGAAACCCATTACGATAGGTTCAGATGAGGTAATACACTTAGCTGTACAAGAGTCATACATATGTGTTATCTGAAATCCTGACAAAGTGTAATGATTTTTTAACTGTTCAGATTGACAAAATGTGAACATTTTGATGATTTATTGAGGATGCGCAAGTGAGCAACGAATTATAATGAACCTTTTTAGTGTTTGAAAAAGGCCTAGTAATGGCAACTACCTATCTGGCTCCAGTAAAAAGTCTATTTTTGTCCATTTACCGCAACTCTTCACAATAACACAGCAGGTCTTCTTAGGCATGGCTGTAGAACAATGGTGGATTTAACAACGGTCATAAATTGCAAACAGAAAAGGGGTGAATGCTCCTCAAAGGGAGAGCAAGTGGATGAGACAGTTTTAGAGAGATGTATTCAAATGAATAGCTTGTGTTTGCATAAAGAGTATTGTATAAAGATACGTGGGCTACTCCCCCCAACATATTTTGGTGTACAAAGTTCATTCCTGTATTTCAGTAATTATTATTGTAAATCTTTTGTTTGTCATATACTTTTAAAAAGTGGGAGAAAAAGTGGATTCAAATTAGCCCAGAGTTGCAATGCTTGTAGGATTTTTATACAGTACACTGTAGGACTAGCTATGTGAAATAGACTATTCGAGACCCGCCATTTTGATATTTTTTTTCTCTCCACAAATTGGTATTTCAGTCAGATTGGTCTGATGAGAAAAGATCTGTTGAGAAAAGATCTGTTGTGATTGGTCAAAAGACTAAATAGTGGAAAAAAGATCAGATTTGTGCTGCCTGTCTAAACGCAACATAGCAAATTCATCAGTCAATGACGTTGTTGGAAGTTGTGACGGAGATGTGTAGGGTGTAACACAAGTACTGCCTTGTATACAACGATGACCTTTCTGAATTGACGTAAAATGTTAAGATGTCATCTACATTGCCAAGATTGCAATGTGGTGTGATTTAAGTTAGATAAAACCATGTACGGAGTCTTCCTTGCATTCAGCACAATTTTTAGGAGCAGTTGTTTCTGAATTTCATGAAAAGCCAGTTCATCAAGATCCCTTCTACATTTCACAGGCACGTGAATCTGTGTCATAAGCATGCATGTGCAGTTTTGCAGAGTTAACATTTCTACATTAACACAGTGTAAGGAGGACAGGTCTTAAAATAGACCCAGTTATTTACCAGTCATATGACACTTGAAGTGGACTGTTACAAAACAGTCCACAATTCCAAATTGACCATTACAGTGGAAACCTGAAAGCTGTTTTAGGATAATTGTGGCATGCAGGTTTTTGAATAAAATAATTATTATTGTTTACAGTTTTTCACTCGATGACAGCTAAGATAATATGATTTTCTGAGTGTAATATCAAGGTGATAAACAACAATTACATTTTTATCAACAGTTGAGTAATTACTACTGAAAATACCAAAATATATATTTTTTTCATGGTAATTTCCTTTTGCTCTGTAATATTTCTCTAAAAACAAACTGTTCTGACAGAGTGATCTCACCTTGTCTAAACATAACCTCACCTTTTCTCAGACAGATCACCATCAATCTAACTGAAGTTTAGGTGTGCAGCAGGTCGTTTTGGGGGGTGGGGGGGGTTGGTTGAGTTGGTTGTCATTTATACTTCTCTTTTAAACCAGTAATTGGCTTGCTAGGAGGAACATTTCAGCTGGAAGGAGATTTCAGATGATCATGTGACCGTAGTACACATATAAAATCAGTTCTCAGTAAATGAGGACAGCTCTTTTTTCTCAGTTCACTTCAAATGTTTACAGTCTCCTCTTTGCATTCATGTAGTTGCTATAAATAACCCTGATATTCTTATAAATAAAACAAACTGACCTATGGTTACATGGAAAGTGCAGGAAAGGGATGTGAGTGTAACAAATAAATACTGAAAGGAGATCTTGGTTACTTTCTAAACATGAAAATGTGACTGCAATCAAGGCATAGGCCATACACATTTTGAAGTGAACAAACAAGAGCTGAGTCCTCATTCAAAGGCTTGTGCAGTGTGAATACAAAGAGAGCTGGGATCTTGAATTTTTTTTTCTCTTTAATGATAACAGAGATACACCACAGTTCTGGAAGTGGGACGTTTTCGAAACGATTAAAAAAAATTAACAACCTGTCCAATATTTACTGTAGTTTGCATCTGTCAATGTTGTGATGTTTACTGTAGTTTGCATCTTCAATGTTGTGATGTTTACTGTAGTTTGCATCCGTCAATGTTGTGATGTGCTGAAATTGGATTCGTACAAGACTTTTCATCTGTCCGTTTGCTACCTATATTTTTTCAATCCTAGGTAGCAATCCAGATGAGATTAGAGGTGCTGTTGACACAAATTGGGTTATGGTGGTGGTGGTGGTTGTGGTGGTGGGGGTTTAGTTATCAACCGTGTTTCACAATCATATCACTCCTTCTCTGATCTTCTCTGTGTACTCTTCAAGTGAATGTGCTGGTCGATATCTAATCTGATATAGTCCTGACGAAAATGCCTTATTTGATAAAGACAGGCATGATTCTAAACCAGAAGGCCGCTGACACAACCACCGTCAGGGATTTCAGAGGAAACCAAGCACTATCATCATTGTAAATGTACCCAATTTCATGTTAGAGAGGATCAAAGTCAGTCATCACAAAAAAGCAGATACATGTATGTCAGAGCAGAACTAGAGTATGACACCCACCGTTTCTTAAGCGTGCATATTATTTTACTTCCCATCATACATTTCACATTTGACCTGTTAAATGTCCTTCAATCACCAGATAGGCAGTTGGCAACTCTTGCCAGAAGCAATCTCTGTTCTCTTAAGTTATGATTTTCATGTGGGCCTCCCAGGTGGCTCAGCAGTTTAAGACAATCTTTAGAAGCACAAAGCCAACTGTTGCTGTCTAGATCTGAGCCTTGATCGTGCTGCTAGCTCATGAGTGGCTGGGAAAGCAAATGGGTTAGCATCATCCGGGGAGGGGGCGGGATCATTGGCAGGTATTTCCTAGTCCCATCGCATACTAGCAACTCTCCCAATCAACTGCATGTGGATGTCCACACGCTTTGAGACATGATTCCTGGTTGGACGAGCTATGTGCAGCTAAGCAGAAGGGCTTGGTGTGGATGACTAGGAGGACGGCTTGTCACAATATCTCCCAAATCCACTAATAGCTGTTGTGATGAGATATGGCCGTAGACGCAACTGGATGTGCTGTGTAATTACACATGTGCTGTGAGGTCAGGGCTGGTTGGCAGGGTCTGCTCCAGAGGGGGCATCATGGGTGTGTGGTGGCTGCCATGATGGATGGGCTACTATCCGGCTGGCCTGCCTGGTCATATCAATACAGTCAGACCTAATGATCTGGGAGAGGGGCCAGGGTGAGGGACTAGAGAGAGGGGCTGGAGGGAGGGGCCAGGGAGAGGGACTAGGAAGAGGGGCCAGAGAGAGCCACCAGGGAGAGGGGCTAGAGGGAAGGGCCAGGGAGAGGGGACAGAGGGAGGGGCCAGGGAGAGGGGCTGGAGGGAGAGGTGCCAGAGAGAGCGACCAGGGAGATGGGCTGGAGGGAAGGGCCAGGGAGACGGGCTGGAGGGAAGGGCCAGGGAGAGAGACTAGGAAGAGGGGCTGGAGGGA